>JBAMBO010000771.1:0-93519 GCA_037044535.1 Lordiphosa magnipectinata
TTATAAACACAATCACAGTAAAATGTCGTACAAAAACGTGTCTATAGAACTTTAACCCTTATCATTTTGTGGTGGTAAAACTTGCTTATGTCAAAGTTCTTATAATTTGTTCAGGCTCTTGAAACGTGATCTCTCTCACGCTCTCTCTCTCTATTAAAAACTTTGAAATGGAAAAGCTTTTAAAACGATCACACACCCTCCCCATTCCCCTGCACACAATATCTTGCTTTCCATTCACACTCTCACCTTCACACCTCAATTTGTTGCCAGAGCTAATTTTCCCTGATTAAAGTTCATTTCGGTTCGTTCATTCTCTTTGCTGTTTCTGTTCAATTTAATCAGCGTCACTGAACAAACCCGATTTAGTTTTGTTTACGCGCTGTTGGCGTGCACTTGCCCCGATGTCCATGTCCAGGCCACTCGACGTGTTGTCTCTCTAATTAATATTTAATACATAAAAATAGAACAAGCTCTGTGTATGATACGTCAGATTGTGTCATATATAATAACAGAGGAAGGAGACGACGTCATCCACAATGACAGACATGCCGACACAGAGCAAACAAATTGAGCCACATGAACAGGTAATTATAGTTGAGCGCATAAATAGTTATTAACCGTGTGTGTGTGGCCTTATCAAATAGACCAAAAGTGGTTCAGTTTCCTTCCACCTTTGCACCGGCGTCAAGCGAATGCAGTCTCACGATTTGTCTTATCGATACATACATAAGTGTGTGGGCTGATAAGATTGGTGGCGACATTCTTGGAGAGGCTCATCAAAACTTTTTTTCCTCTGTTAAGGATAATTTTCAAACAAATTGAAAAGCAAAGTAAAAGTGTCGCGAAAAGTTTTTTTTGTGCGGTGCAAAAAACTACAAAAATCCATTTGTCGAAAATTTAAAGTTTGCATGTGCAACCCAACAGCTGCAGTAGCAGCCGGAGCAGCAGTCAATTGCAGCCTGGGTAAGCTATCGATTGGTTATCCCACAAAACAAAGGACATGATAAATTGTGGCAAGCAAAGCGTTGTGGGGGCATGTCCATCAATTTACACCTGGCCGTGGGCCTTGGCAGCCGCTCAGTTGTCAAACTGTTGCCAATATTTTTTTTTTTTTTTTGTGTTTCTCGCATGCAACACGCTAAACGATTTATCAAGGTGTTATACACTGCACTGCACTTGAATAGGTTCATCAGATCTCCCATTTGAAAGTGACAACTGCATGTGCAAACTCTGTCAAATTCATTTTCATGCCTAAAATGCCTAAATTTTAACTTTTTCTGGGCACAAATATGTGTGTTTTTAGGATCAATTTTATGTCTATGTACTTTGGGTCCGTTGAATAGGTTCAGCTTTAAAAATGTGCTTTTTATTGTGTCATCAACGAAAATAAATAGTAGTTGGAAGGGGCGGATCGGGAAGGACTTCCCATTTCAGCGTTTCAAGGTATGTTTTGACCGGCTGCGCAACATGTAGCCGATCGTTGTCATCTGGCAATACTACCTTGTCGTGCCTTTGCTCGTATTCTGCGTAAATGCTCGGCTGAAATCTATCAGTTCGGTAGAGTTGCCCTGTGATGGCTTCACCCGGTTGTAGCAGCTCATTGTGCACCATGCCCAATTGGTCCCACCGAATACAGAGCATGAGCTTGCCACCGTGAATGTTCGGCTATGCCGTTGTATGACTGAATGGTTTTTTGTGCTTTGGGTTATCGTAATGAACTATTTTTGATCACCAATCACCATATGAGGCAAACATCCCTTTCTTTTTTGACAAAAGTAAACTTTGTTGGCACAAAAGTTGACATATTCGTAGCACACATAAACTATGTGGGTTACACTACAGCGAATCGACTTATACTGAATAAGAAAGCCCAATGATGAGCCTTCAAAATGATGTTGGTTGCAACATTATCCAATTCGATTTAATATCTGAGAAAAACCGTTCATTCGCTGTTTTTGATAACGTTTGTGCTCAACTTAAGTCCAACATTCTCGTTATTTTCCCTCTGTGCAGTACCCTGTGTGGCACCCTATCAGGAAACATGATTGCCCTCACCTCCAAGAGAAACTGCTGGACTCAAAGAAAGCGTTTAACAGCAAATGGAAAAACTTTTTCCAAAAACCGCTCATTCTGACAAGCACCAAATTTCGACTGTTTGAGGTAGCGTTTTGGTCTGTGATGTGCCGTATGAAGAAGTTGAGGAACTTCAAAAGCTGTTTATTAAACGTATCTTCAAACTACCATCTTCAATTTCTTTTTATGCCATCCAACTGGAAATTGGCCTGGCATAGCTCCACACATACTAACTCCACTTCAAATACTAACTGCCCAGCGAAAGACTGCCCCAGAATTGTAACAGACATGATGTTAGCAAGCAGAATTAAAATGTTTTACAAATGTCAAACCACAGTTTCTGCTTGTAATCTTGGTATCAATCCTGATTGTCCTCTGTCTGGGCCTCTCATAAACTGATAGTGGAAAAAATCGAGTTTCGGGAAAGGGAGAATTTTCAATATCTGACGTCTTTAAGGGAGTCCGGAAACCTTTACAAATTTTAGAGAAAAGCTTACTTTGGCTCCCAAAATGTTTCTGCGGGTTTAATTGTACTCATAGTTATTAGACTTTCAGTATTCTAATTAACTTCCACGACAACTATTCCGAAAGTGAATTTGGAAAAAGTTGTTCGTTTTAAAAAGAACTGCTTGATGGTCGATGGAATGAAAAGTACTCTTACAGTTGCTAGATGTACATAAAGAGAAATTTCAATGAATTTTGTGGTCATTGTAGAAATTGTAAGTGAATTTTGATTTGCATTGATTTAAATACTTTTAAATTACTTGTTTAAATGTGTTCAGAATTTGGCAGTGACAGTCAAAAGGACAAAGTAAAACGAAAAAGTCTGCCTCTCTCATCTTTGACTGTTCCATTTTTGATCGTTTCGCTTGGACTTGTAGTTTCTCTCTTATGTATCTAGTGCAGTGGTGTCCAAACTCACACAACCCGAAGTTAACATGTTGACATTTCAACATGAGCAACAAACCAACCAGCGAATGCCTCGTGAGAGAACAAAAAGCCGAGCACTCGCATGGTAAGAGAGCAAGCCGCCGAGCGTGCTATTTATAGAACACATGTATTGTCTCTCTCTCTGTACGTGTGTCGGCTGCGACGCCGGCAGAATTATGAGTTCCTATCCCTTGGGATAGGCTTTCAGCATTTTGGAAACCACTGATCTAGTGCCATCTCTTAAAAAGCATTAAAAACTTTTTATACTCTGTACCAAAGGTACACCGAGTATATTAAGTTTGTACAAAAGTATGTAACAGCCAGAAGGAATCATCTCCGACCCTATAAAGTATATATGTTCTTGATCAGCATCAACAGCCGAGTCGATATAGCCAAGTCCGTCCGTCCGTATGAACGAAGATATCTCAGAGATGGTAAGAGATACAGGTTTGAAATGTATTGGACAAAAAAGCTTTATACTTGCAGGCAGATCAAGTTTATTTTCAATTTTTGCCACACCCCCTTCTGCCCCCGCAATTTGGAAAAAACGTCATATATCCCACAGTTTTGATGATAGATTGTTCGTACCTTCTAGAGAAATCTAGTAATCAAAATTATTTATCGATTTGCTGAAGGAATGATAATGATCGAATGAACGATACACAAGTTATGAGCAAAAAAAGTTAACCGGCACTTCATACCCCCAACTTCCTGCCAATCACCGCTGTATTCAAACAAACACAATCTTTGGGAGAGAGAGAGAGAGAGAATGAGAGAGAAACTTAGAGATGAGCATAAAACAGCGTATGACGCGTATAACGAGCGAGCAAATGCGAGGGACGGCATTAACTGGTACAGAGTATTTTATAGACGGGCTTGACCGACTTTCTCACTTGTTTGTACAGGTAATATCCTCAATATTTCGGCAACTGAAAAAAATATTTAAAAATTTGGAAGAGATATTTTCTTTTTCTGTTATCTCCATAGTTCATCTCCATAATCTTTCATACTGAAGGGAGCCTGGGCCGTGAACAAGTGCTAAGTGTCATGCATCGAGTCATTGATAGCGGCTACGGCCAAAGAATCGCCAAAAGCGAAAGGTTTTTTTAAATCTATGAAATCTTTCAATTTCTTTTTTTCGATATTTATTCTATGCAAAATGCCCGGCAATTCAAAAAAAAAAGTCATTCCATTTTGTTATTTGAGCGAAACTATTTCCAATTTAAGAAATCAATTTTCTGTTGTTTGGGCTGAGGTAGAAGAAGATAGACTTGCCAAGGAAAAAGATCCTCCAAAAGAAAATTGCAAAAGGAAAATTCCAAAAAAATTAGACAATTCCTACAACGCAGTTAAAGAGTTTTTGGGAAATTTGTAAAGTATATACTAAGAGGTAATTGATAATAATGTGAATTGTTTGAAAGATTGATTCGACACAAAAAGTATACACGTTTCTTGCTGCTCCAAACAAGATCTAACAGCAAATCCCCAATAAAAAATTTGGACGACATCTTACTCCTTTTGAAAAGTTAAAACCACAGTCTAAATTTGCTATCAGAATAAGGTCTATGAGGCACTCGATGCGGTTAAGCTTGCCTGCCACTACAACGGATGCTAACGCCGAGCAATATGTTTGTCCACAATTCCATTTGGCGTCTCATGCTTAAGGTCAAGTGAGCCTCTTGGAAGCTGGAGATTCTACGCATCATTGGATTTACTTGGGCTGACAGTATGCCCCTTCAAAAATACTACGCTTCTGGCTAATCTATTTGGACAACAGCCTGCGCACCCATCTCTGTACCCATGTGGTGCAGTCCATTGGTCAGCTCCCCAAATGCAAGCCAAACCATCCGGAAGCTGTGCGCGCTTCACAATGAGTATCTGGCGCTATTGGCCATGCATTGCCTGCTAACCGAAGATTAGCATATAAGCTGCTGAATTGGGTTTTTGTGTTAAACATGGAAGGGACCAGCTTTTCCAGCTGTTTAAGTGAATCTCATGCCTTGAGCCTTTGGATGATTTTATCTCATGAAATTCACGAAATTAATTTTGACATACTGTTGACATATACATATAATTTTACACTCGCCGTTCCCTTTATAAAATTTTTTATCACATACAAGGATTCTTGAAGTAAATATTGGTCTACTACATTTTGACTTCTTCCTATTCTGGTTGCAATTTCTCTTTAGCTAAAATTGCTTTTATTGAAAGCACTTTTCTGCCCGTTTTCTATTTCTGTTCGCCACTTGCCCCTGCCCATTTCGCAAATTATTGTCTAAATTTCCCTATTTGTTTGTGAACGCGTTTGTGAGCGATTGATAATTTTTGGGTAGTAGGTGTACCGCTTGAACCTGTTCAAGTGACCTTTAAAGAATAAATTCAAAGTTAGTGTTTTGTCTCAAATTAAGGGGGTATTCTAGTCTAGAATTTTGAAAAAATCAATTTTTTTTATTTTATTTTCGTAATTTACACATATTTAGGAACACACACAGAGAATTACAAGTCTATCCGGCAATTATTTTATAAATTTAAATATAAATAAAAATAAATTTCAGTGCTGTTAAAACTTTAAAAGAGTTTTTCTCCAAACTACATTTGCCCACACGGTTGACATGATATCTCAAGCTCTCATTGAAATCGTGTGAACAATGGAGGTACCTTTTTTTACCACCTCCCACTCTAACATATGTAATTTTTACAATTTCAAATTTTTGCTTGTTTTTAATTTTTTTGTGTGATTGAAATATTATTAATCATATAATCAAACGAGAAGGTCAAGCTAACTTTGTCTGTTTCGAAGTTTTAATACCCTTGCAAATGCTGTTTTTGAAATGTCAGAGTTTAAGAACGCTTACATAAAAATCAAAAAAAAATTCAACAAAAACCCATTTTCCGACAGATAAACATCTGATTTCGACCAAAATTTCTCGAATCTTTTTGAAAACATATCAAATTAACAATCGCCGAGTTTAAGAAAGATAAAATTTAAAACAGAAAAATTTTTCTTACTAAGACTCATTTTCCGACCGATCGGTCCTATGGCAGCTATTAGATATAGTCATCTGATTTTGACCAAAATTTGCAAATTTTTATCCATATAATATTAATAATGGCTGAGTTTTATGACACTTGCATTCAAAACAAAAAGTTTTTCTTACTAAGACCCATTTTCCGACCTATAAGATATGGTCATCCGATCTTGACCAAAATTTGCAAATCTGTTTGAAAGCATATAATATTAATAATGAACGAGTTTGAGGCCGCTAACATTGAAAACAAAAAAGTTTTTCACACTAAGACCCATTTTTTTACCGATGATTCCCATTACAGCTATAAGATATACACACCTGATCATATTAATAGGTACACACATCAACTCTGACTTTAAGGTAACAGAAAACAGTTTTATTCATTGTTTCAAACTTAAAATTTGTTCTCATTGGTTCTTTAACTATTTGTTTTTAATAAAATAAACTTAATTGTAACATAGAATAATAATTTAACATAAAAAAGATCATTTTGTGTTTCAGATACGTTTTCAGTGTGATCATAATAATAGGTACACTTCATGTGTTGGTAAGAAACAAAATTTTCATTAGTATTTCCTAACTTAGTATCCAGTGTATCCACCTCTATTTTTGGCCACTACTGCTATTCTTTTTGGCATACTTTTAATAAGAGCCTGGCAGGTCTCTACTGGTGTCTCATACCACAGTTTTTGGACACCTTTCCATAATTTTTGTTTATTTGAAAATGAATGCTTTGCCAATTTCTTTTTTAAGTCTCCCCACAAGTTTTCAATGGGGTTAAGGTCGGGGATTGGCTTGGCCACTTCAGAACGTCAACTTTTTGGTCCTCGAAAAATTTAGATAACAGCCTTGATGTGTGTTTAGGCAGCATACGGTACCATAACTGTTTCCAATATGGATTTGTACTCTTCAGCAATCATTTTGTTCGTAGTCTGATAAATTGGACCTACGCCGCACCAGGAGAAGCAACCCCATACCATTATAGTGCCACCTCCATGTTTGACTGTTTCTTTTGTAAACCGTATATGGAATTCCTTTCCATTAGGGCGTCGAACATTCCTTTCACAGTCATTCCCAAATAAATTAATCTTGGTTTCGCTCCATAATATGTTTCTTCATTTTTTCTCCCCGGTGCACCCTACTCAGTCTTTGTGGTCCCTTGCTAAAGTTTGCCTCATGGTGATATTTTTTTTGGCATCTTGTAGTCGTCTTCGGATAGTTGGAGCACTAACTGAATTCCCAATTTCGGCTGCAATAGCCTTCGATGACTTAAATGGGTCCTTTTTGCTCAAAGTTACTATGTAGTGGTCAAGAGTTTCTGTTGTTTTTTGTGGCCTTCCACGGGTTTCCTGTCTTGGTTTTCTTTCTAATGCATTTTTAACAAAATTATGAGACCTGTTCATTAATTTGGCGATGGCTCGTAAAGATTTGCCTTCTTTTCTCAGACTAAGAACCAATCGAGCTTCTTCTTTAGTACAATGAGAATTTCGACCCATTTTTTCTAAAAAAAATAATTATTTAATTTTCTGTATTGACAGGAGCTATACTTAATTTACCTTTAGTTACCAAAAGATCACTGATTACAAAATTATTCACTTGATACTTGTGAGAAACGGAGACTGTACCTATTATTATGATCAGGCGAAATGTGTGGTGGACTCGCAATTTATAGAAAAGCTTTGATATACGGGGCAGCCCCTCTTTCAACTCTTTGTCACAGTGTGGCCAGACATTGACAACAACAAAAAACCAAAAATTAAAAAGTTGTCAACACTAAAAGTACGAAAAAACCATCTATAATTAAAAAATTCCAGTGTGTACCTATTAATATGATCAGGTGTGTAGTCATCCGATCCGTTCGGTTCCGACATATTAGCAGCGTGCAGTAAAAAGAAGACTCTGTGCAAAATGTCAGTTTCGATAGCTTTAAGACTGAGAGACTAGTTTGCGTAGAAACAGACAGACAGACAGACGGACGGACAAAGCTCAATCGACTCAGCTCGTCGCCCTGATCAAGAATATATTATATATAGTTTATGGGGTCGGAAATGAATATTTCTATGCGCAAAATTATAATACCCTTTGTGAGGGTTTTTTGATGTGAAACATCTTTAATTTCGATACGGAAGATTTTAGTAGGGATAAAATTTGATTTCAGCGTCACGTGACGCTGACGCTATGCATATTTTTCACACCCACACACACACAATATTGTCGGCAGAGGGGGGGAATGAGGATGTAAGAGTGGGAATTAGGTGGAAAGGGGGGAACAGTGACTTAATAGTGACATAATAGTGATTTAACAGTGACTTAACAGTGACTTAACAGTGACTTAACTGTGACTTAACAGCGACTTAACTGTGACTTAACAGTGACTAAGCTATGACTTTAAACCTGACTTTACAGTGACTCTACAATGACTTTGCAGTGACCAAACAGTGACCAAACAGTGACTCAACAGTGACTCAGCAGTGACTTAACATGGGGGAATAGTGAGGGAACGAGGGGAAGTACAGTGTGGGATAAAAGGGTTTTAAATTATTTATATGTTTTTGCTATTTCAAGATTGAAAATATTGTTTCTGCCTGTTATTCCTTTGCGACTGTTGTTTACATTTACCTATGGAGCAGCACAATAAACAAGATTTACAGACAAAAATCAAGAACACAGCAGCAAGTGATATTGTTGTTGGTATTTCTACTCCCTGTTAGTTTTATTCTATTGAAAGATTGGATTTCAGCCTTCTGAACACTTTAAATTGAAACATGTTGAATTTTAAAAGTAAACTCATGTATTTGCTCCACCTATTGTATTTGGATGTTATTTATTTTGGCTGTTAAGTGTGCTTCAAATCATCCAATTAAAAGAAATTAAGCATCATGATTCACATCAAAGCCTTGTGAGTGTTGACGACACTCACACATTTATTTTTTTTTATTGAATTTTAAAAAATGCCCAAAAATTGACCGTCTAGACTAGAATAGACCCCCTTAAAGGCACATTAAAACTATCTTTTAAAGAAAATAAAGAGAGCGACTAACGTCCACCAAATAAATAATGTAAACATGCTTTATCTATTCAAGTGACGTTTAGTGTATGTGTTTTATCGAAAGTAGGATTTTTTTAAAATTTTTGCCTCTTTTGTCTTTCAATTTTTGGGGTTTTATCCATTTAAATGTAATCCTAGAGTCAACACTAGAACCACTTACCACAGCTAATCAACTTAAGCCACACTCTATGGTGTTAACTGTGCCTGGCCAAAAGCCTTTACCCTGTACCCTCGCCAATTAACAGCTCGACCAGCTAATAATCCACACTCCATCTCTCTCTCTCTCTCTCTTTCTCTGTCTTTCTCCTCCCACAGCAGCATCCCATGGATGTGCGCATCAATATGCCATGGGGTTATGTGGTTGGTCGCTGGTATGGCAATCGCCAGGTGCGTCCCATACTCGCCCTGCACGGCTGGCTGGATAATTTAGGCACCTGGAATGAGCTGTTGCCATTGCTGCCCAAACATTTGGGCGTTCTTTGCATTGACCTGCCCGGACATGGTTACTCCTCAAAACTGCCTGAGGGAATTGCCTATCATTTTGTGGACTACCTGTGCGTGATTCTGCGTGTCATGGAGGAATATGGCTGGGAGAAGGTGTCACTTATGGCCCACTCGATGAGTGCCATGTTGTGCTTCATTTTTGCCTCGCTCTACCCGCTGCGCCTGGACATGTTGATCAGCATTGATATAGTAAAGACTCGCTATCGTCAGCCATCCTCACAGATCGATTACCTACGCAGCAACATCGAGGGTTATATGCTGGAGGATGAACGCTTTGCCAATGCCAAAAGGCAGGAGCCACCCGCCTATACCTATGCCGAGCTGGAGCAGGTTCTTTTCAAGGGTTCGAATCGTTCGGTAACACTGGAGAACTGTCATCACATACTCGAACGCAATGTGACCAAATCTACCAAATATCCGGAGAAATATTTCTTCTCCCGTGACGGTCGCTGCAAGTATTATACGGAATTCCATACGAGTCCACCGTTTGCCGCCGAATTGGCTCGCACCATACGTAATGTACCCTACTGCGTGATCAAGGGTACGGCATCGAATTTCATAGATGAGCAGAGTGACGAGGTCATTGGGATACTACGTGCCAATAATCCACACTTTGAACTGCATGAGGTGGAGGGCACACATCATGTGCATTTGAATAATGCAGCAGGAGTGGCTGAGATAATCAATCCATTCATAATGCATCATAGACCACCACATTTGGAGCACTGGTCGATGGATGAGATTGATGGCGATGCGGGGCTACCGGCTGCAGTGCAGGAATTTAAACTCGCTGTGGAGGACTCAGAGAATGTCAAGCGAAGAAAGAGAAAAAGTAACCTCTAGCTGTTGCAATCATTTGTGATTCGCAGGCGGCAGCAGCGCAGAGAGAAATTAACATGGAGACAGCGTAAAAAGGCTTATAAAAAAAAGAGGTTTTTTTTCTATTAAGTTTGAATTTGAGTTTAAGGAAAGTTTTAATAAATGTTTTGTTTTGTTAAACAGAAATGAGCAATTGTTTAATTTCCACAAAGTCAGGAAGTAGCGAACTTTGGTCAACTCAGTTGAGTACGCCTTGGTGGGTAAGCCGAGCGGTACTAATTTTTGTAATGAGGCACGTCGAGCTATAGAAAAGAAGGCAATTTTCTGGTCAGCTCAAGCGATAAGACTAGAGAGGGCTTAAAATGACTGAAAAGTAGTCATCGAAGGCAATCGAAGTATCGATGATCCGATAGATGACACTGAGCCCTAAGTATCGACTGCGGTTACAGGAAACTAGTTCACGAACCCGACTACAATATCGTACAATCAGCCTGCCTTCTTCTGTGGTTAGCATTTTTGAGAGGTGTGTAGAGAAAATGATTTATGTCTTAGACTTAGCTGAGCCCGCGAATTCCTCCCTTTCAATTTGGGTTCCTAGCCTGCAAAGACTATACACAGAGGGTAAAAACCTGTTCCGAAAACAAATTGCATTCAACTCAAAATTCGAACAAAACTTTCTTTAAAAGGTTAAGCGCAAATGCTCTAAAAGTGCTTGTAATGAGCACAATTCAGCTCAGCTTAGCTCAAGCACCACACAGAAATGTTTAAGTAGCCCTCTAGCCATGAAGCTACAAAAGTATGCAATAGCTCAATTCACTAACACGCCATTTTATACTTTGTGCGTTAATTGCAAAAGGGCACAGTTCGATTCCCAGTCAACCCCGAAAAAAATGTTGTACTTATCTCAAAGTCTTCAATGAACCAAGACTAGTGGAGTTGATGATTGAAGTTGTTGTACAGCGATGTCTTTGATCCTATGGACTAAAGGTGGTGCAGCAGCATATCAAGCGCTTGTAAGTAATAGTTGCCTAAAAGAGATGTCTCCCCATTACTATTCCGAAGCCCCGAAATGTAAGGACCCTCTTGTAACCTTTTCCATAATCAATCAAATTTGTTTCCCATTTGAGTTTAAAATGTTTTTGAGAACAAAAAATAATTCTTGAAGTGAGAAAATTGTATTACAAATGAGAAAACCCCTTAATGAACTGTATTTGGCAACGTTTGTGCCCATCAATTTCGCTGTCCCAGCGCTGTGACATGCAATTTCTGTGCCGCCAATGTGAACACTTTTGACATCTGAGTACTTTAAGCACAAAGGGTCACAGGCGACATTGGCACAGTGTGGCGCTATGTAAACCTAGCGTAAGAGGGTCTCGATTACGTAATGTGCATTTGCGCCGCTGGGTACATTTGAGAATCGTAATCTAACGTTACTGAAAACACGTGCGAGTGCGGTGTGCCACTACAATCTACTGAATAAGATGAATGCATCGTGAGGATAACAGTAGGCACTGTTGCCACTTGACATAAATAGACTACGCCAAAAACAATTCAAAAAAGAGCCATTTTCAATAAAAAACAAGAAAGAAAGTCGGTCAAGCCCGACTATAACATTCTCTGTACCCTTAACGTCGCAGCTCGCATTTGCTCACGAGTTATACGCGCTCATCTCTAGGTTTCATCTCTCTCTCTCTCTCTCTCTCTCTCTCTTTCTCACTAAGATTGCCGTTCAATAGAATGCTGTGGTGATGGGTGGGGGGGGGGTGGGGGGTGTTTACTGGCCGTTTTTTGTCGTCTCATAGCTTGAGTATCGTTCATCCGATCTTTATCATTCCTTCAGCAAATCGATAAATAATTTTGTTTACAAGGTATCTCTAGAAGGAACGAACCATCTATCATCAAAACTGTAGGAGATTTTTTCCAAATTGCGGGGGCGGGAGGGGGCGTGGCAAAAATTGAAAATAAACTTGATCTGCCTGCAAGTATAAGAAATATATGTCCCATACATGTCAAACCTCTATCTCTTACCATCTCTGAGATCTCTTCGTTCATACGGACGAACAGACAGACAGACGGACAGACGGACATGGCTATATCGAATCGGCTGTTGATGCTGATCAAGAATATATATACTTTATAGGGTCGGAAATGATTTGTTCCCCCTGTTACATACTTTTGCACAAACTTAATATACTCTATGAACCTTCGGTACAGAGTATAATGAGCCAAAAAATATGGTATTCCCTTATTCATGTTATATTTGCATTTAATAAAATATAAAATATCTCTTTCACAAAATTGTTAAATTATACATCCATTTCATTTCTTCAGTATTTTTGACCGTACAAATAAATCCAAAAAATATTTCATATATTACTTAATTTCTATGGCAATAAGGCATAACAGCATAGCCCGAGATATGTTAAATTTGAGATTCTAGTACCAATGGCTTCCTCGGTTTTAATTCTATACAGAGTCCAAATTTCACACTAATCTAATGAGTGGTTACAAAGATAAAACGGTAAAACTAAACTTCATAAGTCTTGAGAAGTCTGAATAGGTAAATCAACAACTTGATCTTATCAAAAAGACTTATATCAGTATACTTAAAGAAATAACTCTTCCAATCTGTACAAAATTTTCACTTCAGATCAAACACTTTTTTCACTTAATGAGTATAAGGTCTGATTTCTCATCAGTTACTTTCTAGTTTATGTGAAAGTGCTTTGTAGAAGCTGTGAAATCAACCCTTAATGGTAATAATTGCTTCCTAAAAAATACGAAAAATACACTTTTGCTTTTATTCCTTATAGTCACAGATTTCTTTACATTGCAAAAACTAAATAGTAAATATTTTTATTGTTCACATTCGAATTTGCACAAACTAAAGTAAAACTCAAGCCCCGTTTCCTTTACCTTTAAAATGGTGGATTTCCCTATACCAGGCATGCACAAAAGCAGCATACGGCAGAGCACTCACCAATACTCACAAAGAAAAGCACCAATACCAATAAGGTAAAAATTTTTTTTTTTCATTGAAATTTGGTAAGGCAACAACAAAATCACGTGAAATTGTTGTTGGTCAGTTTGCTTGCGCGCGCAAACACCAATCAAAGAAGAGAACAAATGCGGTTTTTGAAAAACAGACTCCCTGAAGAAGGCAGCAAAAGCTAGGAGAACAGCTGAGTTCAAGAATGTTTTAACTGCAGCAAAGAAGGATGGCCTAAAATAAACCCAGTATAAGATCACATAGCAAACGAAACGGCCTTTATCAAAACCAACACAAGACCGGTTTTTATTCTACGCGACGCATACACATGAAATCGTTTGCACGTGTGTCGTTTTGTATACATTCACTCGCGCCCTGCATGTATACGATCATTAATTTCCTATCTTCGGTGCAATTACAAAAGCAAAACGTACCCAAAGAGCATACGGCTGGGCATACTTGATATCCATAAGTTGTTAGTCCAAGCAACTGAGTTCCAAATTATATCTATGAGTGTGTTACGAAGGTTTTGAGAACTACACTAAACAACAAGGTTCAGTATATTGAAGAGTGAGTGGTGATTAGAATCAGATATATGTATGTATATATAGATATATAGATAAGATTTTCGTTTGCTGAACACGAATCTGTTTTCGAAAATGGTCCATCACGTCTAGATTTTAGGTAATTTCGTCTTAGAATCTAAAAGTGGAACCTTTTTAGGCTCGTTTTGTAAAGGAGCTATACCTTGTTTTGACTCTCTTTGATAATATGGTATACTACTATTTTTCCAAGGACTAAAATTATGATCCCAAACAATTCAACGATTTTCTTAAAGGAAGATATACCATTTTGCATAAATGTTTAATAATTTTTGGTCTATAACATTTAAAAGCGCGATTGTATCGAAAAAGTGAAAATATGATACATAGTAAAAGTAAAATTGGCTCAAACAGCACATCCAGGAGGGCCAGGGCTCAATCAATACATGGTATCTATATGATACATGGTATTAGTTAAAATACGATATATCTTTTCTGTTGCAAAAGTTGACCTAGTTGAATATGTCCGTCTCGCTCTAACCACTGTGATTTCCTACTGCTCCAGCAAAATTTATCTCTAGTACTGACTTGACAGTGACTTGACAGTGACTTGACACTGACTTGACAGTGACTTGACAGTGACTTGACAGTGACTTGACAGTGACTTGACAGTGATTTGACAGTGATTTGACAGTGACTAGACAGTGACTTAATTGTGACTTGACAGCAGGGTTCGTAAAATATCACTCAACATAAAGAAGGCCTTTATTATCTAGTTAAGAAAAATTCAACAATGATATTTACGAATTAATGTCGTGAGTGATAAAAAAAAAATTGTGAGCATTGTTCTTAGAGATATATATATCACAAAAATATCACCTGATATATATCACAAGTGATATATATCACTAACTTTTTCATCACGAGAAAAATCGGGGATAATACTTCGCATCAACAGTTCTGACCACTAAACACAAAGTTTTAAGTGATCTCGCTATATTATTCTTATTCAAATGAAATATAATTCAACAATTCATCGACAGTTTTCTAATTTAACTTGGACAGTTTTAATAACGTCCCATGACACTAATTGTAGTGTATGCGATGCGCAATGAACCACGCTTAAGGAAGCTTCAATATTTTCATTAATTTCTTCAAAATTTTCGTAGTTATCTCCTTCTGACATTTCAATATCTTCATACTCTTGTAGAAGTTTTGATGTCTTAATGACATTTGCACCGTTATCGGTTGTCATCAGAGCTCGCAAATAACCCTCAACACTTTTTTCAGTTCGATCAGTCCACTGACGAAACAGAAAAAAACAAAGACGTTTCGGTCTCTCACTGAGCAAAACACTTTTTTTCCCTCCTCAAGTGTTTTCTGTTGGGCATTTTCGCTTGATCAAAACAAACGAGACAGACCGTCAATAACAACTGAGAGGGACACTTGTGAGCGAACGCTCACGAAAAACTGTCTTCAAATGAGCAAAACACAAAAAGTGTCAGCATAAAGTGTTATCTGGTTTGTTCGTGTACTATCTGTACAATGTACATAATTAAATAAATATGGTTTTTAGGCGTTAAGCAATTACCAAAAACTAATATTTTCTGCATTTCATTTGATAGGTTAATAATAATAAATTTCTCCATACTACATATATGTACAAAGTTCGTTGACTGAGACAAACACACACACACAGGCATCCCAGTCACAAACTCGCTTACATTCTTCGAAGACACTTTGGAAGTCGGCTCTCGGCAAAACGGTCAGTGAAAGACATGAGCAAAACAGAAACGAAAAAAGTGATCTTTTGTTGAGCGAAAAAAGCTATTGAGCAAAACAGAATTAAAAGTGTCTTTTTACAACCTCTTTTCGTTGTGTCTGTAACAGAACAGTTTTACACAGACACGCTGATAGTGTTAACAGTTTTTTGCGAGCTCTGGTTGTCATCGAGTAAATCTGTTCAAGACTTATACGAAATTTACCCAAACACTTAAGCACCTCTTCTGCTGTGTATCTTTCCTATGGTATACACCACAATTTTAAAATCATCCAAAAATGTTATATTCAGTCTCATAATGCTGAGATCATACTGAGTTGCAGTGTACATTTTCAAGCATAGCATACGATCCTTAACTTGCTCTGCTATTACCTCAGATATTATGTCTGCCGTCAAGTCGATTTGTGTTGAAATATTTCTTGAGTTAAATTTGCGATTATATCAATATATCTTGGAAGCTATCGTTGTCGAATATACGAAATGGCAAGTATAAGGAGGAAACCAAGCATGAAATAGATATCAAAAAATCGATTTTGCTTAATTTTAAAGTCACTGGGGTATTTGTCTTCTTTGGGGCCATTTTCACATCGTCCATGTCTTCTACATCTTTTTTGTAAACAAGTTTGAAGTGGCGCTTTATATTTCCAGTATGATTAGACATTTTCTTATTGCATATAATGCATAAAACCAATGCTGGATCTTATATTGGCAATATCACTGAATTGCTGTTGAATTTCTTTATTCTTCCCATTTTACTTTACAGTAACGAGCACACAAAGATAGAGAGTATTAACGAACCCTGCTTGACAGTGACTTGACAGTGACTTAACTGTAAGTGATTTAACAGTGACTTAACTGTGACTCAACAGTGACTTAAAATTGAAGTCACTGTTAACTCACCGCTCTTCTCACCATACAAATGGTAAAAACAGTGACTTATCATTGACTAAACAGTGACTGAGTGGATCATCAACAAATACTCTACAAGCGACAGAGAACAGTGGACTTGAAGTCTCAACCAGCGGTGGGCACACCCATTGCTACGATAGTTATTTTTGTGGCAACTCAACAAAATCCATGCGTACCGGCGCCAGCTAGACGAACAAGCAGTCGGTGCAGCAACAAAATGCGCACAAGCAGACGTTGCCAATAACAAAATACAGGCAATGTCTGGATCATTAGCTGATAAGGTTTGCTTTTCCTGCTGGTCTAAACAATCACACTCTTTTTATTACGCAAAACCAATTTAAATTAAATTGAGTCTGGCTACCAAATTGTAGAAGATAAGTTTTGTGACTTTATCGTTTCAGCTGTTTATGCTGATAACGTATGCATAGAGTGTGAAATGCTGCCTTCAAACTTAAAATACTCTTTTTAGCTGAGCATTCAAGACATAAAATGCATTCCAAGTACAATCCAAATATAATTACAAATCCAACCACAAAATTTCTTATATTTAACTTCCCATTGAGTTGGTGGCCCATCCATAAAACCCAAATGGAACTCCAATTCAAGTAAATGGCTGCCATTCGTCTTATTACATAATTAATAATTAGAGCAAATCCACAACCGAAAGAAAAAGTATTTTAATAACCCATCGCATCGTTCTCAAGTTGAGGGAGTCAAGGGAGTCAAATCAATGTGCGAAACGTGCTAATTGCGGCAGCTGTGCAAATGTGTGCCTTGCCATTTGATAGTTGACCATCATTTTGATGGCGTTTCGAGGGGATGTCTTTAATGGATGGATGTGTGTGTGCGTGTGGCCAAAAAACTAATTGCCAAAAAGGGCAGCCGGTGCTCAGGGGGCGCGGGGGGGGGATAAAACTTTTGCATAAATGGCTCTTGGTTGAACTCACCCGCATTTTGTGGTATACTTTTTGGCCAAACTACTCGAGCAGTGTTCGAGTACTTTTGAGAGTGTCTGGCTGTGTGTGTGTGTGTGCATCATAAAAAATGGCAGCACTCATAGCCGCCCGTAACACATAATGAGATACTTCAAAATGATGTTATTGCTTTATTTATGACACCGCATAAAAATTCGGGTTCGGATTTTTGTTTTTGGCAGCCCGGAGAGCGGGAAAAGTACTTGTCCATAACCTTTTTTATGCCCACGTGTGTGTGCTGATTGTAGTTTGCCTTTTTACTGTCAGCCGTTTATTAAACTTTAGCTGTCACACGACACGCACCTTCCTTCCTCCACTCGCTAGGCTAACAAACATAAAAAACTGCAGCCAAGTGGCTAATAATTTTCATGATTCTTGTTCAATTTGAGTAATTGCCAGCTGTATGCCAAAGAAAAGGCATCGAATGGCATTGTTTAGATCAAAAGATAAGGATTCATCAAATTATTCATGGTACTCGCTGTTTGATTAAGGAGCACAAATATTAAGTATACGCCGCATGGGGGGCGGCAAGAAATTGAGTGGGATGATGATGAAATTATGTTGTTTTGCCTCGCTGTGCTAGTTGAAGACGGCAAATTGATGACAACAAATCGAAATTCGAGCATTAATTTAGCTTGCTTTAGAGATAATGAGAAGAATAGCTTGTTAGCCTTGGGGGAGTTAGAAGTGGATTCGGTTTGGAAAGTGGTGTTTTAGGGGTTCAGTTAAATGCTTTGGCTGTATGTACAAATTGGGGACACAAGACTAAGGCTTGTATCAAGAAATTTTCATGTCAAGAGAACGGTAAGAATGCCAATTCTTGATCCTAGTTTGAAGTTTGTATATCCATTTTCCTGATGGAACAGTTTTTAACCGTATACTTTTCCACTTTGCTTAGTCTTAATCTTTTTCCTCACTCTCCTCGTCTGCCACAAGCAAAATCAACATTCTTATTACTTCATAAAAACTGCTGTGCCAGGCCACAAATCAGTAAACAGCGAAAAATCTTTAAATACCTAAATTACTCAACTGTTCTTTGGCTCAGATTTTCGTCTGTTTAGTTGTTAACTTTCTCACTTCCAAAATCCTCATTTTTGAAACTTCACATGAACCCATAACCCCTTTTGAAATGTTTTGAAATCTGAATGCTATTGCACAGCTGTCTTATTTGTATGAAGCATTGTGCCGAAATAAATTTGTATGTCATCTGGAATTCAGCCTAAAAGGCTTGCTGATGGTTGATGGTGTCGACTTATAACAGCGCTGGCATGAGTTGGCAGCTGCTGGCTGGCAATAGTCAGGCAAAGACAGCTAACAGTTGAACAGGGATGCTCATGAAACAGCTGTAAGGTCAACCAGTCTCCACTGAGGTGTATAATCCTGTATAAAGTCATGTGCAAACATAAAGTGACCTCGAGCCGACTAAAACTTGAAGGTTTTGAAGCGTTTAGCTAATTTTATTTATGAAATTCTATTTTCAGTAAAGTAATTGTGCATGCCACTTCGATTCGAGGCATTGTAAAAACTAAGAGCAAATAGAAAAATTCTTTAGAATTTATCAAGCTTTATAACGGCACATTGCATGGCGTAATCGAAAGCTCACACTGGGAGAAATATGCATTTAAATGTATGCAGTTTCACAATGTGACTGTTTTAGTGACCTCTTTGAATATGAATCATAGAACTTTAGCGTAGTGCAAGGGTAGACAGATGGTTTTTAAATGGCGTTGAGCTGGAAACGGTAAAAACTTTTGAATATCTTGGCGTGATTATCACTGGAAATTTAAGCTTCAAACCGCACTTACAAGAAAAACTGCAAGACTCTAAGAAAGCAATTAATAGCTTTTTCGGAAAACGACATATTTTGCCGAGCACTAAACTCAGAATGTTTGAAGCCACTGTTCGATCAGTAATTCGCTATGCATCTCAAGTCTGGGGATACTGCCGATATGAGGAGGTGGAGCGACTGCAAAAGGGTGTTTATTAAACGGATATTTAAACTACCCCGCACTACTCCAAACTATGCGCTTCACTTAAAAACCGGCCTGCCTTTATTATTCTTGTACGGTCTGCAAAACCACTTCACATACATACGGAAAGTTATGGAGCCAAAACAGTCACTGCTATGATGCTGTCGGAAAAAACGCAAATTTTTGACAATTGGCTGTCCTTATTTTAGGATCATGAGGTATCCATAGACCGTCAAAGCGTCGGATCATGGGAAAGATCTCACCAATTGCTGTTGGAGAAAGCTGTTATCAGAGAAAGAGACTCTTTTCCAAGTCAAGCCAGGCAAAATGTGGTCCGAAACACTTACAAAAAACTAGAGCTGAATTTGGAATCGCTTAACTATTTTCATGACCGTTATGACACTCAAGCAATCTCACTTATATGTCGGGCACGCTGTGAGATGCTTAGTCTCAACCAAGATATACTTAACTAGGTAGCCGAACTCGCTCTCTCGTTCTCTTTGCTTACTTCTTAGATGTCAGTCTGTGAACAACAGTTGCGAGCGACGCATCTCCGCGGACGAATTTTTTGTGTTCTGCTTCTTAGTTCGCTCTCTCGCTCTCTTTTGTATTTTTATAAGAAGTTGTGAGAGAGCGAGTGCGGCTACCTAGTTAAGTATGCCTTGGTTTCAACTACAAGCCTCACTGGAGCTCTGTTAACACAGATTGTAGCCTCTGTAATTTGCACGCAACTAAAGACGTCATGCATCTGCTTGGGGTATGCCCAATTTTAGCTGAGATAAGAAGCGCCCATCTGGGAAGCTGTTTCTTTTCAGAAGCAGACGTCATAAATTGGCTAAATGGCAAGAACTGGACAACATTATCCTCCTTTCTACAACTATTTAAATGAATATTTGTAACTTTTTCTGTAAATTAAATTATGTATCTTTTCTATCTAGTTTTTTTCGTCTTGGTCAATGCTTAAATCGAAAACTATATTTCTATGTTCTAAATTTTTGTTTGTTTATATCGTTAACAATTTACAAAAACTCAAATGCTATGGCTGACGGTTAAAAATCAAGCCAAAAATTTATATTTATAAATATCTACTACTACTAGAACTTTTAGCAGGCTGCAGGTCAATAAGTTATGATTTTTGTTCATAACTTTTCTAAAATAAGACACACACATACAACAAGGGACGATGGTTGACCATATAGCTTTTTCATATATCACCACAATTCAATCATCAGCAGTCTTTGTCTATCTTCAGAGATTTAGCAGATTGCTAAAGGGTGATTTTTTAGCAGCTTTCAGATATGATTAAAAAAATACATAAAATTCAGAAAAATGTATGAAATTTTTATTAGAGTCGATAGAACAATCTATCGGGGGTGACACAGAAATCACTAGAGATTTTGGTATAAACGTTTGCATTTCCAATTTAAATTGTATATTTTATATGTGAAGTGAAACGTATGTCCTCGGCTGCTAAATCAGTTGGTGAATGGTTCATACGCTGGGTCCAATTTTAACACACTCTCTCCAACATATCGGCCGTTATGTTACGAATAAATTCTTCAATATTGGCTTCCAGTGCGTCAACTGTTGCGGACTTGTCGCTATAGACATGAGCCTTAACATAGCTCCACAAAAAAATAGTCTAAAGTCGATATATAGCACGAACTAGGCGGCCAATTGACCGGCCCCAAACGTGAAATAAGCTGTTCACCGAACTCGCCTCTCAATTGGGTCATTGTTTCGCGTGCTGTGTGGCATTTGGCACCGAATTTTTGAAACCACATGTCAGCCTAGTCCAGCTCTTTCATTTTGGGCAAAATAAAGTTTGTAATCATCGCATGGTAGCGCTCTCCTTTCACAGTAACGTTCCTGCATTCGTCATCTCCATGAATAATCCACACCAACCAGTGCATTTTTCGGGATGCATTGACAGTTTTTGCAATGCTTCTCTTCACACCAAATACGTATCCATTCAACCAGAAATGAGCTTCATCGCTGAACAGAATTTTCTGATAAAAAAGTGGATCTTCATTCAACTTTGACAAAAGCTAGCCGTTGTGGTAGGTCGTGTGGCTTCAATTTTTGCACCAGCTGTATTTTAAAAGGTTTTGTACCCAAATCCTTCCGCAAAACTTTCCACTTAGTGGAGTAACAGAGGCCCAATTGCAGCGAAAGGCGCCGAATCGATATTTCACGGTCATTAACAACACTGGCGAATACAGCTGCGATATTTTTCTGTGTCCGCACTCTACGCATTGGTTGGTGTTGGTGGTTTAATGTCCAATAATGTCAATTTGGTGAGGAATTTAGTCACAAGATTCCGAATAGCCGCCTCAGAAGATCGCCCACAAAACAAGAAAGAAAGTCGGTCAAGCCCGACTATAACATACTCTGCAGGTTATGGGTGGGGTGGGTGGGGGGTGTTAACTGACCGTTTTTTGCTCATAACTTGAGTATCGTTCATCTGATCTTTATCATTCCTTCAGCAAATCGATAAATAATTTTGAGTACTAGATATCTCTAAAAAGTACGAACCATCTATCATCAAAACTGTAGAAGATATGATGTTTTTTCCAAATTGCAGGGGCGCGAGGGGGCTTGGCAAAAATTGAAAATAAACTTGATCTGCCTGCAAGTATAAGAAATATATGTCCCATACATGTCAAACCTCTATCTCTTACCATCTCTGAGATCTCTTCGTTCATACGGACGGACAGACAGACAGACAGACAGACGGACGGCTATATCGACTCGGCTGTTGATGCTGATCAAGAATATATATACTTTATAGGGTCGGAAATGATTCCTTCTCCCTGTTACATACTTTTGCACAAACTTAATATACTCTATGTACCTTCGGTACAGAGTATAAAAATTCAATAATCTGCAAGCGTTGTTCATTTGTAAGTCGATTCATGGTTAAATTATAGACCAAACTGAACACGTTTGACAGTAACATGTGACACGAAACAGCTGATCTGCCAAAAACAGTGTGACCGATAAGAAAGTTGCTTAAAAATCACCCTTTATAATGGATTAAATCCATTGGATTCTTATTACAAATTCTAAAAAGAAGTTTAAAATAAACAATAAAAACGCCACCCACAATAATCTTAGTTTTTACATCCTTGATTCCACGTTTAGAAAATGACGAAAGTCATCTCTGCGACTTTGACCAATAACACTGTGCAATACTACAAAGTTGATCGAGTCGAGACTAAAAATTTCTGAAAGGGTATGATGGTAGTACAAAAACATTCGCTGGGTTTGGCTGCAATTTTCTTTTTATTGAACTTGAAAGTTTTCAGTTTCTGATTGGGACTTGCAACTCCATAACTCGTAAACTATTTGGAATTTCGCGTTGATGTCTTAGAGGAAGTTGTTGCTTTTGGCTTGGCTTACAAAACATTTCAAAGTAGCAAGTCAAAAAAGTTACACTCACAAAGTCACAAAGTCATACTCAAAATTACACAAATTTCGTAAAATCGTCATGTTTTCCCTCATTTTGTACTGTTCTTCAACTTTGTCTTGAAAACTGTAACGAATTTGACTAAGCAATGCAGGACAAAAACGTAGCTAAGACTTAAATAAACAAACGGTTGGAACATACCAACTTCATTCGATTGGTCCTTCGTATAGTTACGGTCCTTTAAGCATGTAGAATTGTAATCAAAACTCGAAAAATTGCCAATTTCGGTAGCAATTTGCTGACACAGTCAAAAATTTCGATTGTTTTGTATTAAATCAATAAAATAGTAAAAAAGAACATAACTTAAAAATTATAATTAAAAACTATAATTTTTTTATTTTTTTACCGAAAATATTCATTTTTTTCGAGTTTTTATGACAGTTGTACAGTTGGGTGTTTGGAATTTGAACTATTCATAATTTGACTTTAAGAACGTCAAATGTCATTCGGAAAGCGTCTAATATTTAGTAAAAACATTGACATTTACGAAATGGATCGCTATTCGCTTAAAGAAATTTGGAGAAATATTAAAAACATAATTCTAAAGTGGTGAGTCCTCGACTCAAACACAATTTGTGGATCAATTCGTGAAACTGGAATGTTGGTGAATAAACCAACCCGTGTACGTACTCATCCGGTGCGCTCAATTGAAAACATTGCTGCGGTTGCTTAAAATGTGCGTGAACAACCATCGACGTCAACTCGCCATCTTCTTTGATGCGAATTTTGCATATAGACCTTGCCATGAAGCCATACAAAGTTCAATTGGTGCAGCAGCTAAAGCCAATTGACCATCCGACTCGTCTACAGTTCGCAAATTGGGCGAAAGATCGTTTGGCCGAAGATGGTGAAATTTACCGAAAATCATCTTTTCGGATGAAGCACATTTCCACCTCGGTGGTTTTTATATAAACAAAATTGTCGCATCTGGAGCACAGAAAATCCTCATGTCACTGTTTGGTGCGGATTTTGGTCTCGAGGTATCGTTGGTCCATTTTTCTTTGAAAATAGAGAAGGTGGCTCCGTGACCGTGAATGGTAAAGGTTAAGTGATTGGTTCTTCAAGGTAATTGAAGCGGAAGACTTGAACGATATTTGGTTTCAACAAGACGGCGCTAAGTGCCACACTGCGCACGCCACAATCGATCTTCTACGCCCTATCTTCGAAAATCGAATAATCAGCAATAATGGAGATGTACATAGACTAATGAATGGCGAATTCGACTCATCTGAGTTGGTTGGCCACACTAACCTCCACGTCCCTTATCACTAAATCGTTGTACTACTAACTATGCCTTGCGCCTCTCGGTCGGTTGGGCGGGAGGTGGTCTGCTATTTTGCCAGGGGCTCGCGCGTAACAAGCCTCAGCTTGGTGCCGCATATGCCACTTAAACGTACTGCGCATTGTACGTCAAAGGCCAACGTAAAAGCTATTGAGCTCTGTCTTATCAGTGCCATCGAATGAATTCTCAGTTGATAGGGCCTTAAAACTTATTTTGTCTGATCAAAAATACAGAAATTCTGAATAGTATTCTGAATATTAGTCACATATTTGCATGTCTATTTAAGTTAAACTTGAACCTAACTAGAGAAACTTGAATTTAAGATTTCCGAACATTAATCATTGGCCAATGTCGGTTAGAGCCCGCGAATCTGAGTTCTAAACAATTATTGGGCTTGCAGTCCTGCTTAAAATAGTGTTTAACTTCTTCAAGTGAAATCTGTTGATCAATTAAGTTCAAAGTATACATAGGACGACAGTCTGATGGGCCTTAGTATTAAAATAAGCCCTGATTTGGAACTATTTCTAATGATTATGCCCCAATTCATAGCTTCTTTCATCGCTTACTTCTATTGTACTGAGGGAAAGTGTGTGTGAAAGTTGTTTAACCGAATTATTATGCACTATTTTGCACAACGACTCGACAGTAACGAAATAGCTAAAAAAAAAAAATAGCTAAACATAATTTAAAATTAGCCAATTTTTTAGCTGTATAAAATGTCTGAATCTAGCAACTAAATAGCTAAAATGGCAACACTGCTGCAGAGGGAGATGGAGTATTTCACAAGCAACTTTAGATCAGATGTTCCTTAGGCAGTGCAAGATGCCAAGATGACAAGATGCGATGTTCACCTGGCTCCCGACACAACTCGCCAGTTAGGGCGGGCCCCACACCCATCAAATAGGACATAGACAAGCGCATGATAATCTTAACCGATCTCAATATGTAGGACAGTTCACTCTCCACCAATCAATTAGGGCATAATCAACCTATATAAGTATGTAGGATCGCATCACTAACCTGGTTAGTCCATCCGCCGCACTCTCACATATTGGGGTGCTCCTGCAAACAAACAACAACAAAATATGTAAATTGGTGTGCATGTATGTATGTATGCATGTGTGTAGGCAACTTACCAGCGTTGCTCGCAGCGCCAGGTGATCCAACAAATTGTCCAAGGCATTGGTAAAATATTAACAAACACACAAAATCACTTAAAAACACTTGCACATTAAAAAAAAACAAACAAAATTAGCTTTTTGCTGTAAGAAACTCCACTTTTTACACTTTTTCACTTTTCTCTTCTTCTTCCTCTCACTCACGACATTAACAGCTGTTGGAAAAATGGCTTTCGACTGCGCTGCCGGTTCAAGATTAACATAAAATCTATAAAGCGCGCTGTTAAACGCAGAGCCGATCGCAGATTTTACAAATTGCACAATGCAAGTGATAAAGCTTTCACAAAATCATTTATTAATAAACATTAATCTAAAAAAATACAAAACAAAATAGGTGTACATTTTTCCTCTCTCTTCCCACTTTTTGTTCAACCTACTCACAACGCCCACCCACCCACAGCCAATGGCGTTGAGCAACGCTTGCTGCACAAAATCTGTAGAGGGCGCTGTTGACCTGCTGATCCGTTGAAATTTGAACTTTGCCGCCAGGATTTGTATATTCAAAACAAAATCAACTTTAATAATACAAAAACTATTCAATATCAATTTAATGTAAATGATATAATTTTGGATCAGAATAATATAATTTTCTTGCCAAATGATATTAAAAAATTTATATTTTTAAAAAGTTCATTTTAATAAGGGTCATATTAACATAAAATTTATTTTTTCATTCCAGATTTTTTCAAGGCATTTGATAAAGTTTGTCATAACGGTCTACTCGCCAAGCTTTTTAAGCAGGGGTTTCATTCCTCTTTATTGTGTTGGATTCAATCTTACTTGGACCGCCGGACTTCCAAACTGTTGGCGTACTGCCAAATCGGTGCAATAAACTGTTTGTAAACAGTAACTTTCGTCTTCAGGGGCAGTTTACTGCTGCCAGAGATTAACCATTTGATTGTTTTGGCCCTTTCTTGCAGTCTTCCAACAATAGTCGGTACATGCTGTGTAAATAGTAACCTTCCATCCATCTTCACACCATTTATTTTATTTTAGTTATATAATTTAAGCTAAAATAGAGTAGCCAAGAGTTAAGAGTTTCGTTCAATTGGTGAATAAATGAATAAATAAAATTGATCTTTTTGTTTCTGTGTACATGTCGCGTGTGAAGAGAAGTTTTTTAAATGAAAAAAATAAGAATTCAGTACTGATTTAGAGCATCATTTTTCGTTTAGAATTTCCACACGCGCATGTAGGATTTCAATATTCTAACGTTAATGTAGAAAACTTAAACGTTCGTGTGGTATTCAGATTGCGGCATGAAAAATGTAGAAGTTATTTGAAAGTAAACTGATTTTCTATTGTCGTTTAGACTTTGCTTTTACCCACGCAGCATTTAGCTTTTCTACATGTGGCGTTTAGTTTTTAAATTTCTACACGTTGCTCCCAGTTTTTCTGCACGCCAAGTGTTTATTTATTTATTTAGAGTTGATAAAAAAAGGCTGTCAACAAAAATTCATATGCGTTACAAAAATTTTTATGAGCTAATAAAGCCTATCAAAGAAAATCTAATAAAATTACAAAATAAACTAATAACGACTCCGACACGGTGGGGGAATTTTATTTGCCCGCTCGGCCAGCTATGCCCCTATTCACAGCTGGGAGTGGTCAGAGATTTCCCAGGAGATAATTATAAAGAGCATTTTTAGAGAGAAGAGAGAGAGAGTTCTGTTGAGAGCAGGTGATTGTGATCATTGTAATTCTTACATAAAACCCGAAAACGATTGTGCTGGGCATAATCAGTTGTGCAAGATAAAAAGGAAAATAGTTTCTAGTTGGCCTAGAAGGAACGGAAAAGTTAAGGCGACCTAAAAGATCAGAAGAGTCTACATCACCGATAATTAGCTTATGAAGAAAAGAAACGCCTAGGACTGTTCTACGATTAGCTAACGAAGGAAGATTAATGAGCAAAAGTATGCTGTATTACGATGGCAGACGAAGGTTAGGGTCCCAATTTAGTCCACGAAGAGCAAAAGCAAATATTGCTTTTGTACTGATTCAATTCGATCGATATACTTTTTATATTGCGGACACCAGACGGACGAGCAGTATTCAAGTACAGGACGGACTAGAGCAGTGTACGGGAGCTTTGTGGTGTATGGATCATTAAGTTCCTTCGACCAACGTTTAATGAATCCAAGTACACCTTTCGCTCTTTTAACAATAGAGGAGATATGAGGATTAAAACTCAATTTTGGGTCAAAAAGAACTCCAAGATCAACGACTGTAGATATTCGTTGCAAGGGTTCATTGCTAATCGGTATATAGGTAGCCAGCGAAGGTTTGTAACGATGGAAAGTCATAAACATGCACTTGGAGCAATTAAGGTATAAATGATTAACCAAGCACCAAAACTGCAAGGAGTTTAAATCATCTTGCAATCTAATGGAATGCGTCGGGTCGTTGAAAGATCTAAAATAAGTTTTACATCATCAGCGTACATAAGTATCCGAGAATAAGATAGTATTGTGGGTAGGTGATTAATAAAAAAAGTAAATAACAAGAAAGAAAGTCGGTCAAGCCCGACTATAACATACTCTGCACCCTTAATGTCGCAGCTCGCATTTGGCCACGAGCCAAACGGCCAGTTAACACACAACACACAACGCAGTGCGCTCTCTAAGTCTCGCTCTCTCTCACTAAGATTGCTTCTGCTGAACGGAAGGAATGCTTAGGTTATGGTTGGGGTGGGTGGGGGGTGTTAACTGACCGTTTTTTGCTCATAACTTGAGTATCGTTCTTCCGATCTTTATCATTCCTTCAGCAAATCGATAAATAATTTTGAGTACTAGATATCTCTAGAAAGTACGAACCATCTATCATCAAAACCTCTATCTCTTACCATCTCTGAGATCTCTTCGTTCATACGGACGGACGGACAGACAGACAGACAGACAGACAGACAGACAGACGGACATGGCTATATCGAATCGGCTGTTGATGCTGATTAAGAATATATATACTTTATAGGGTCGGAAACGATTCCTTCTCCCTGTTACATACTTTTGCACAAACTTAATATATCTTCGGTACAGAGTATAACAAAGGACCAAGGTGACTACCTTGCGGTACACCGGACGTTACAGAGACGGGCTTTGAAGTGTCTGAACGTAATATAACTTTCTGGGTTCTATTTTTTAAATAGGACGAAATCCAGAGCAGAAAAGAGGCGCAAAATCCTAACCGATCAAGCTTATAGAGGAGAAGATCATGGTTTACAGCAGCGATGCCCAGCCGTATGCTCTTTGGGTACGTTTTGTTATTGTAATTGCACCAAATATAGGAAATCAATGATCGTATACATGCAGGACGCGAGGCATACAAAACGACACACACGCTAACGATTTTGTGTGTATGCGACGCGTAGAACAAAAACCGGTTTTGTTCTCTTCTTTGATTGGTGCTTGCGAGAGCAAGCAAACTGAGCAACGACAATTTCTTTATTGGTATTGGTGCTCATCTTTGTGAGTATTGGTGAGTGCTCTGTCGAATGCTGCTTTTGGGCATGCCTGGTTTACAGAGTCAAAAGCATTACTAAAGTCGGTGTAAATGACATCGGTTTGCTTTTTCTTAAGGAACCCATCATTAACCAATGAAGTAAATTCAAGCAAATTGGTCATAGTTGACCGACGCTTAATAAACCCATGCTGGAAAGGTGATAAAATCGATTTGCAATAATGCTGCAAGGTGGAGGTTATAATCTCTTCAAATAATTTAGGAATAGCGGAGAGCTTAGCTATGCCTCTGTAATTGGAAATATCCGATTTTCCACCTTTTTTATGAAGAGGAATGATATAGGACTCTTTCCAAAGAGTTGGAAAGACTGAAGAATCGAGTGATAGATTGAAAATCTTAAGCAAAGGTTTGCATAAGGAACTACAGCACTCTTTAAGAACACAACTAGGAATGTTGACAGGGCCAGGGGAGAATGAGGATTTTAGAGATTTTAAATGCGAAAGTAGGGAGCTTTCACTAATTGAGGGAACACAAATCGAGTTAGAAGAAGAAATGGTAAAAGGATAAGAAGTGTTAGTAAAGTGGATAGAGGAATACGTTGATTGAAAAAAGTCTGCGAATAGGTCGACGGCAGCGGAATCATTGCTATCCTTTTGGTCACCCTGAAGAAAAGAAGAAGGTAATGATGAAGATCTACGCTAAGAGTTCACAAAGCTATAGAATTGTTTAGGGTCCTCTGCAAATTGAATTTTGCACCGGGCAAGATAATTCTTATAGCATTCAGAATTGAAAAGTGTAAAGTTGGATTTTGCTATTGAATATTTAGAAAAATCAACAGCCAAGCAAGATCGTTTATACTTTTGAAGCATCTAGACTTAATATTTTTCAAATTAGAAAGTCTAGGGCAGTGCCAAGGAGGATTAAGTGACGCGGGAGAAGCTACGCTATTAGGAACGCAGATATCTAAGAGAGAATTAAGGGATTCGTAGAAAAAGGCAAAAGCAAAGTCTACAAAAGAACAAAGGAGACCAGTCTGTTGCACAAATAAGTTGATTTAATAATGTAAAGTTTCATTTATGAAAGCAACGACGAGGTTTATTAGGAATTTTAGAGGTTGATGAAGTAGTTTCAGAAACTGAAAGAGAGATTTCAAGAGTAGGATGGTAAATATCTTCGGGCAGTGATAGAGGGGCGGACCTAGAGACTACATCATTTGTACTGTCAGCGACAAAGATAAGATCCAGCAATTTATTAAGATCGTTTGGAATTGAATTAATCTGAGACAAGGACATATCAAACAGATGATCTAAAAATTCATGCTGTGTTGATGGCACAAGATAGGTTGACCCATTAAGATACGACCAGGCGATGTTTGGTAAGTTGAAATCACCTACAACAACCATTGAGTCAATGTCTCGTAATTGGGCACAAACATCTTTTATGCAAGTTATATGGTTCATATAAACTTGAATATCGGAAGAAGGAGGGATCAAGAACAAGGTAGAAAGTTTGGATAACAGACCCCTAACATTCTGATAGGCTATATGAGGACTAAGGGACAGAACTAGTTTTTTGAAACCCTGTTAGATCTGGACCCTACATTTGAGGGCAAGCTGACGGGCATTGGCCTAACAAGATTTTTATGCCTAAACTTATGAACAATCATATCTGGCAGCCGAAATTCTGGGTCACATATGATTGGAAATGCTTCACCTGTTGCTTACTGCAGTCTAAATTTAGCTTGTAGAAAAGCGCAAAAAGACATTTTGTTTTTAAATGGAAAAACATTTGACTGAAAATCATAGACCAAAATTGCTGAATTTAACCAGGAAAAAGTTGAATTTACCAACGTTTCTTTGGTATTTTTTGTGTGTAGAATAAACTTTTAACAACTTGTTACTATTTGATGCCTCAAACGCTTATAGTCCCCAAACACAATACAAATTAGGGTTGTCTTTCATCATTATATATCCATTCATCTTTCATTCTCCATTTTCTCTTTATAATTTGATGTCATCTACTCGCACTCCCGCTTAACCACAACAACAAGTGAAAGTAAAATTTAAGAAAAAACTGCACTCATTTTCGGTATCATTGAGCGCAACAAAATGCCGGGGCAATTAATACAAATGACACCGATGAGCATGATACTGCACAAGAAGCAGATAAAGCTGGCAGCTGAAAGCCAAGCCCAAGCCAAATGGCTGAGTAGGAGGAGGAGTAAGAGGAGGTAGAGGAGAAGCAGATGCAATCTCAACTTTGCTTGCATGAAAAATGCAGCTCATCTTCTTAATGCGCGCGACGTGCCGTGCCGCGTTTTTGTTAGGTGCCGAGACGGAGACGGAGCTGGGAAAGCTAAAGCAGCTTACAAGCCAGCAAATGGATGCTGCTTCCTTAGCTTCAGTGGCGCCTCCACTTCACCTTCATTCCCTTGCTGGCTTGTTTGTTTGTCTGCTTGTTGTTGCTGTTGTTGTTGTTGTTGTTGCTGAACATGCTCTTTTGGCTGCCTGGGCAAATTGCTTCTGCTGTAAAATGGTGTGTCTGTGTGTGTGTGTGTATGTGTGTGTGGATTAACGCTTTATAAATTGTTAATTATAATGAGTCCAAGCATAAGCAAGCGAGCAAGAGGGATGGCATCTCTACTTAAGTCCCACAATGGCGACATGATTTACATGAGAGCTTAGCATTTCATGCGCTGGCACAAAACTAGAACGGAGGAGCACGTTGCACACGGTCCAGTTGCAGCTATTACCCAGCCAAACCAATATCTATGACAATCCTTGGCCAGGTTGGGTGTGTGGGTGTGTGGGTGTGCGGCTGGCCTCCCCTCATTATGAAGAGGATGTGCGCCGCTGGCGCTAATCCGACTGACATTTCATTTTACACATGAACAACGAACGAATGGGGCGCAACGAAAAATCTGCCACTGATACGGCACCGAGGCAGAGTGAGAGGGCGTGTGCCACATGGCGTATGGATGATAATGCTGTTGCCCTGCCAGCTGCCGCTGTCATCTGTAATTAGAATTACAACAATAATAATCATGATTTTAATGACAGCCTCCAACTGGGTTAAAAACAAAAGCTGACAACGAACTCGTTAGACCATGGAATGCATCCAAGGCAAAGGCAACCGATGCATTCAATGCATCATTTATATGCAGCAGCTCAACTGATGACTACAAATTTCTGCTCATTTATAATGCAAATACTTGAAATCCTGCTGTATTTTCCACATTGTCTTCAAGTGTCTTTAGTAACTTGGCATTTGCAGTGTGCACACACACACACACACACACATTAGCGACACGTGCTTAAGCAGATGATGATGATAGATTTGCCAACAATTGCTAAGCTCAAGCTGAGCACACGCTATGCCTTCTTTATCTTTTGCCCAAAAAACAGAACAATAGCAGCTGATAGAAAGGAGAAAGTGAGATAGGAGCAATGACAAACTAAAGATGCTCTTTAGGAAGGATACACATCAATGGTTTGTGGATTACCAGATTTCAAGCACAAAACTAACTTGAAATTAGCAAGTTAGAAAATCGATCAAGCTCGACTGTAATATACTCAGCGCTGCTGCTGAGATATGGCAGCAAAGTTTCTTTAGGTCATAACTTAATCAATAGATGGTGCCACTAGTTGCTTTGAACAATGCTGGTTCCTCAAAAACAATTGTGGCGATTTTCGATTTGCGAATCAATTCCCAGGATTCATGCCTCGACAACTGGATGCCTGACGAATCCGCCAAAGCATTCCACGTCAGGCTGTCCACGTGTGAAAACGTCCATCGCCCAGCCTGCCCTACACCGCTGCTCACGCATGCTATTTGTGTGCGCCAAACCGACTCTTCAACTACATGTATTCGATCTCACGTTGGTCAAGCATCCGACCAATATTTCAAATCTTACATTGTACGCAGCCTGCCAGACGATCGATCATACTTATGGAAGTACGTAGCGCGGCTGAATTCGGATCATCATCGCATCTTTCGTCGTCGCCGATGCTCAGGCACAACGATCCCCATACCTGACCGACCACTAGCAACATGCTACGACTCGAGACGCTCTTTGTTTGGCAATTGATGCCAGCCAAAAAGTTCTCGACTTCAAACGAAAGTCCTTAACGATAGGCACAGCGAAAGTCTACAACGTGAGGCAATCGAAAGTCTCTTCTCGGGGTACAATACCCAGTACTATTGGCTCTTCAACTTCAAGCCTGATCGACCGAATTTGCTTATCGACCCCAAATCGAAGCAACTACCTCAACGCGAGGCAACCTCAACCCTGCTTGGGCGAACTTGCTTATCGACCCCCATTCGAAGCAACGGCCTCAACGCGAGGTTACCATCGACTCAACTGCGACACAATCATCACAGCGAGAAGTATACGCAAGCATTCCTCCACTTTGGGACTTGTGCAAATCCTGTAGATGCTCACCCCGGACAATACATTCATCCCAGCTATACTCAAAACTTAATCATTCGTTCCCACATGGTCTCTGGAGGGGGGAGTACTGTGGCAGCCCGGGCCACCTCTGGTCCCACCATTCATCGAACACCATCCCTAACGCGATAGCAGAACGACAAGACACGCGCCATTCCTGGCGCTCAGTTTCTGGCTTGGCTACGCGCGGCACGCGCCTGCATCGCTCCGTTCGACTTGACGATAATTGTTAGCTTAAGTGATATTCAATAAGGTTAGTTACTTATCAGACCTAGTAGCTAAACCATTGTGACAGTTTAGTTCAAAATGTCTATGATTTGGGATTGAAAAAACTGGCAAAAGTCCAGTAAAAAATTCTTAATTCTCTTAAAACTGGGCATTCGGGCAAAAAGTGAAAAGAATCCTCCTTTGCATGCCTGTTGCAAAGCGAGCATTCGTTTTCAATTGAGGTATTGGATCTGTAGGTTCTGCAATTCAGCGCAAGAAGATCACATCGAGCTCTGAAAACAGGAACTGTATTTTGTAGATTCTGGGGCCAGAACATCTGTGGCTTGCTCTAACGAGCAGATGGCGTTGTAATTAAGTCGATTGTAACCTCGTCAACGACCATCTAAATCTAGACTATACGTTTGCTCTGTCGAACCAAGTTCTGTTTGCAACTGCAACCGTATTCGTCACGAACTCGAACCGTATCCGTATCAAACTGAACCCTGTTTCATTCCCACCCATCAGCCATGATATGGTGCAGCTGCGACAGAGCAAGACAGGGCGAGGATCGAACCTGAGCGCCGTAGCAGCGCAGCAAACAGAGAAGAGGGACTGCGCAAAGGTACTATATACCCTTCTCTCATCTGTTACCTCGACTTGAGGCCGTTGCTTCGATTGGTGGTCGATAAGCAAGTTCGCCAGAGCAGGCTGAGGCTCGTCCAGGTGGTTGTTTTGCCTCTAGTTAAGGACTTTGTAGTTCCTGTGCCTCTAGTTGAGGTGCTTCTTGTTAAGGTGCCTTAGTTTGAGAACTTTGAGGTGCCTCTAGTTGAGGACTTTGTGTTGACTCTAGTTGAGGACTTTGAAGTGCCTCTGCTTGATGACTTTGAGGTAACTCTATTTGACGACTTTGTGTTGCTGCTATTTGAGGACTTTGAGGTGCCTCTAGCTAAGGACTTTGTGTTGCTTCTATTTGAGTATTTTGAGGTGTCTCTAGTTGAAGAACTTGTAGTTCCTGTGTCTCTAGTTGAGGTGCCTCTAATTGAGAAGTTTGCGGAGCCTCTAGTTGAGGACTTTGCGTTGCCTCTAGTTGAGAACTTTTTGTTGTCTTTAATTGATTACTTTGATTTGCCTCGATAAGGACTTTGATTGATATCGGTATGATGAGTAGAAAGATATGTAGAGAAGTTGAAAATATTGAGTTGATAATTCCATTTACAGCGGGCGAATGTATGTTCGCTGTCATAGGTACAGTAGACAGCTATTTTAATTTATTTTAATTTTCCTGTGTGGTGTTGCAGATATTGGGATTGAGTATCCGGCGATAAACTCAAACTCAATGTTGAATTGGACACATGTATGTAATGCCGGCGCAGATCGTTAGACATGATATGGCGTGGGCAGCAGGAACACTTTCCATAGTTGGATGGCGGAATGGCTGTTGTGATTGAAGCTTTTGCCCACCAAAAAGACGGTGACAGTAGGGTCTGTAGCATGGGCTGCAGCTGATGTGTACTGCATGGGGCACAGAAGGGCTGTGTGCGTGTGTCCGAAAAGACTCGAGTTGTTGGTGGCTTGCAGAGCCGCTGCAGGTGGGTTGTCGGCTAAGTTGTTTCAGGTTGGCGCATAGTGCGAGCTACGTAATTTGTCAAAAATGGCGACGCGTGCGTTAAAAGAACTCGCAAGGGAATACTCTTGCAAGTGATTTGCTCTGAATTCATGAAATTAAATGAATTGTTTTGTATGCCTATACTGCTATGACCTTTGTTCTATTTTTACCCACACGAAACGCATCACGTTTCTAACTTATTGCTAACAGATATGCCCCTTTTTTTTAGGGTTGCATGGTCTACTATGCTCCATGTATACCCCGCAGACTTGAATCCCAAACGCTATCTTAGATCCAACAAAATCAATTACAGAATTATGTACACGCCCTTAACTGAGACCTGAGATGCGGCAAAAGTTTCTCAGTAAAAAAAAATTTTAAAATTTTTATTTTAATAAAAAAAGAGTCAACATAACAACATAAGTCTTGAGAAGTCTGAATAAGTATTGATCTAAAATAACAACTTGATATTATCAAAATGGCTTATACGAGTATACTTAAAGAAATAACTCTTCATATCTGTAAAAAAAACGCACTTTATTAACTTATCGTTAAGGGCCGATTTCTCATCTCCTATATAGCTGCTATTTGTCAGATAAACTTAGAATTTACTCTCTTACCTGATAGTATATGTGACAGTTAGTGCTTTGTAAAAGATGTGAAATCGGCCCTTAAAGGTTTATTACCTTCCTGAAAAATACGGAAAACACACTTCTGCTTTTATTCCTTATTGCCACAGATTTCATTACATTATAAAAACTAAACAGTAAATATTTTATTTGTTTACATAAATAAATCATACTCTTAGATCAGTGACTTCTCTATATTTCTATGTATTTTACAGACCAGACACAATGTGGCTTTGTACTCGTACTCAGCTCCTTGCAAAGCATAATATTTGGAACTGAATCAAATTCGAGTTTTGCAACAATTTGCCGATCCAGCTCCTAGTAAAACTCAGGCACCGTTTTCTATGCTTATAAAATGGTGGATTTCCTTATACACTTGCTATCCATATATTGTGTCTAAGTTCCAAATTATATCTATAAGAGTGTGTAACAAAGTTATTGAGAATTACACTATGCAACAATTTTCAGTATATTGAAGGGTTGGTGGTGATTATAGATGATTTTCGTGTGTTAAACACGAATCTGTTTTCGAAAATGGTCCATCTCGTCTAGATTTTCGGTAATTTGTGATTAAAGTTGCTTAGAATTTGACATTTTTTTAAACTTTTAAAGTTTAACTTCGCAGAATTTTTTGAACTTTTTTAATTTCTATGTCTATTTCGGGCTCCATGCAAAAGAGCCAATTCCAATAAAAATGTGCCAGTGCACCAACAGGAAAAAAACACCAAGTGTAGCAACCGTGGACGTAACCGTCAATTGAGAGCGTTATCAGGCCATAATACTGATTGTGTCATGCGTATTCAACAATTGGTATCAACAGGACGGCGCCACAGCGCACACAAGCATCCATTGTTTCTCGGTAGCCTAATTTCAAAATGTGGCGATTTTGACCGGCCTCCTCGATCGCCTAACTTAAGCCGTTTAGACATCTTTTAGTGGGTTAACTTGAAGTCAAAAGCTTATGTTAATAAGCCCAAGGACTACATTCGGCGTGAAATGGCCACCATTTAGACCGAAACGCTTTGAACAGAGATGGGAAAATGCAGAAAAACGAGGAGAATGAACATGTTATTGTCTCCCTGGCACTTCATGATACCCTTTTTAAACCATTTCTAATGGGTTTAGGGCAGGGGTGAACAGAATGAGCTTAAGCGCCACCATACACCACACAAATTTTTGCGCAAAACGCTAATGTATATTAGTGAAATATGGGTGTATGCGTCACACGCACGCCATGCGTGTACCTATTTCACTTACACACATTAGCGTTTTGCGCAATAATTTGTGTGATGTATTCGGCGCTTTACGGGAGCATAAAATTAAATACAAATGCAGAAAATACAGTTCAAGTAAGAACAACCACCCAGCAAACCAAGTTCGGAGCGCTCCAAATTATGTGTCTGAAAAGAGCCGAGCTTAAGAGCGTTTTTGGAGTAAACACATAAATTTGAGGGTATTCGGAGCATATTCAGTGCTATCTAAGGACGGGCTCATAAAAAGCACTTATGTCTAAGCATTTTGGGATCTGCACTCCAATATGCGTCTGGAAATAGCCTTTCAAGGAGTACTGAGGAGTGCCTAGAAAAGTAACTTTTATGTGTATTTGATGAGGTTTTCCTATGCTTCATTGGGAGGGTGAAAGCACTTATATCTGTGTCAGAAAAGGGTCAGAATGGACACAGAAATCTTCCACATTAAGTGCGAACGGTTTTATATAAAAAATCGCTCATTCCGAACTCTTTTTTTGTGCACATTATGACGGTGAATGCAAATGCACATATTGTTTGCTGGGCACTAGAAATAGAAACCCGATTTTTGTTTGTGTGTGTGTGTGTGTAGTCGTTGCTGTGTCAAGCATTCGCGCACTAGGCGAGCGCTGACAACGCATAAGCAACATTGTTGTTCCGCTCGAGTTTGTCGAAGACATAGTAGAGAGAGAAGAGAGAAACATATGAAATTGTTGTTGCAGACCTTCGCTCGGAAAGAAATAGAGGAGAGCACGCATATGAAATTGTGGTTGCTTTATGTAAGCTTATGGGGCGCGTGGAACGTATGCTTTTGCGCAAAGCAACAACGAGAGCGTGGCTTGCGGAATGGGCTTGGGCCCCGCTGGTTTAGGGTATAAAGAGAACCAATTAAAGAACGGTAAATCTAATTCTTTTGCAATTACTTTGTAGCTTAAAGAAGCAGCATTTGGCAAATGTGCAACTAATCACTTCTGACCCAAGACCGACGGAATTTCCATAAAACAATATAATTTAAGTTTTTTGTGCCGCTTTTGCTCTGTTCGAAACGAATGTGTCTTTCAACAAAGAGCACTTGTCAGCCACATGATTGTTTTAGATCAGCGATGGGCACGAAGTTTGAGTTTGGAAGCAGAGCAACTACAAAAACTGGAAAAAAACAACCTTTATTGTTGTTCTAATACACTTCGAAGCGAGGTAATTGCGTCTTATAAATCTCGGAATTGTGAATCGAGAACTTTCAATCTAAATTTTTTCATTTTCTACAAATTGTCCGTCACAAACCGCATGCCCTTATCATTTGTAAACGGCAAGAGTATTTGCAAATTGTTCCAGCATATTGTCTGAGATTGTTGTTGTTGTTGTTGCTGTTGCTGTTTGGGTATGCTTCTTCATCATCGTCATCTTCTGCTGCGGCATTCACTGCCTTTCGTCTGCATGTGCGTTTTGCTACTTTGTGATGAATTTGGCGCCCATTTAATGTTGCAGTTATACACCCACGAGATCAGCGTCCTGCCCCTTCTCCTGGTTGCTTGGCTTGCATGACACACAAATGGCGAGAGATAATTTTTCAAGCAGCAGCAGCAGCCGCCGGCGACGTTGAATCCAGCAACCCACAAGCCACTTGGCACTGGCAGATAGTTACCAAACAAACAAAAAATGACTTGGCCAAGTAAGTAGAAAAGTTGCAGATCATTTTGCTTGCCAAGGCCTAGGCAAAGGAGCACATCCATCAAAATGCCAGCGACACAGATTTATATTTTTTTAAATTTTTATTAATGGCCATAAATGCGCTTCGATAATAATAATAATAAAAATTGTGTTGAATGAAAATTATGTTTATAGAAGACATATAGAAAATGATTTGTTGTTGATTTGCTGTAGCTGCTCAATTGGCCCATTGTCCTGGTTTCCTGTCCTTCCATTGCTGGCTGCTGGCTGTCCAGTGTCTAATTGGGATTCAGCTTGACTTCAGCGGTGGCCGCATTGAGACGCGACTTGGTGGGCAAATTGCGTTCCTTTTTCTCCACAAAGATTTGATAGTGACCCTCGCCATAGCCAAAGCCGTGCATGCTCTTGTGCATGGCATCGGGTATTAGCTTGAAGACACCACGACGTTCCATTTGGGGCGAATCCTCTGGGCATTCCTGGTCCTCATCACAATCGCAATCGGGCTTCTGGCATCCGGTCTTGTTCTCAATAATGCAGAAAAGCTGCAGGCACTTGCGCATAATGTAGATCATCAGTAGTATAATCAGATTGGTAGCATAAAGATGCTTCCGCGGGGCTAGGAATAGCATCCTGAGCCTGGCACTGGGTTATAAACTATCACAGTACGAAAACGACGAATATGCGGAAAGGTGGCTGACTGACAGACGTACAAACGATGACTAAGTGATGGAGACAGCTAGAGAGCTGATTATATATGCAGCATGGATGCAGTGTGACAGCTGCTCTACCTACAGGCGTAGGTAGAGCAGTGCTGCTCGTTTTGGGTATGGTTTTTACCCGCAGGTCAACTCCTTGGACCAAACTGTACCCAAAACGATTGGTAGGTAAGCAACTGGCTGAGCTCTAGTCCCTTAGATTAGGTAATCAGCGACAGAGGCAAATGTGTTTATGATTTTGCTGGAAAATATTAACTGGCAATTGCCATATCGACAGCAGGCAACCGTCATAGAAAATGCAGCAGAAGTTTCCGTCCCAAGAAAGAGGAGACGCACCTTACACAGCAGTTGACAACAAATGTCAACTATTTGTACATTTAGAGGAAAATATTAAGGAAATGTGGCACTAAAATTGTTGAATTATAAACTCTGAATGAAAGGAATCGAGTTTCAGGCATATTTACTTAAAGCCAAAAGTGAAAAGGTGAATTCTGATTCAGTCCCAATACGACACTTATACCTTGAAAGATTACTATTTTTATGAGATCTTAAGCTCTGCCCATGCAAGGTTAAAGATTTCACATTCCTTTAATAAAACATGGACGAGGCAGTTAGAGAGCGAGCATACTGAGAGCGTTAGGCTATTTGGTTGAAACTTGTTCCATAGACATTTAGTTACTTTGCCGTTGGGCTTATTATTCCCCCTTAAATCTTTCAATTTTGCAGAGCTCCGGAACGCGGGTTCGACCCAAAATCGAACAAGGCTTAAAGATCAAAAGTCGATGGGTCTTCAATAGTATAACCTTTTTCTTTGTGAAAAAGCTTGTATTTTTATCTGCCTGCAGGCGTTTCATACATATATATATGCGACACATTTTCAAAAGTGCGTTTTAAGTGGAAGAATCAGCTGTAATTTCCAGGAAATCAATGTTATTTCGATTTTGGGTGAAATCAAAGTAAATTAATAGTAAAATGGTTTGTGCAAAACGATCAACGGATGAAGAAAATGGCTTGATTAATGTATAACAAGAGACAGGCCATAGTTTTAACAAAATATCCAAACTAATTGGTTGAACAAGGCCTGTGATTACCAATTTCTAAAAACAATTCTCCAAATTATGGAATAAAACTAAGTTCTGGGTGTAAACCAAAAAACTTTCTCATCGAGATAAGCGTTGAATTTTACAGAAAGCGAGCAATGTCACTGTCTTGCAGACAACTTGCTACTCTAAGTAGCACACCAATAACCCACCTAGCATTTGGAAGATCATTAGGTGATTCCTCACCTTGGTGAGTCTTTTTCAAGCCCATTTGATAATTAAAAGTAGATTAGTTTCATGTGCGATTTAAGGAAGACTCGAAAATTACTCATCCGTTTGCTCAAAATGTGATTCATTTAAAAACGTCTCGAAAAAGACTAGCAAATGCCTCCAAAATGAGTCGGAACTGATCAGAAAAATGGGTTTAAAACGACCCTTCATTAAGAATCGCGGCTAGGGTACCATTTTCTCCCGACAAAAGTATCATTTATAATTAGAAAACGAGCGCCTTTATAACTGTCTTAATCAGACTGAGGATTCGAATCATAAAATGCTTGCTGGGAAGTAAATCGACAATGTGCCAAACTTTAACATGCTTTAAACTCATAGTCGGAGCGTTTTAAACACACAACACATAGTTGCAATTTACATCGAATGACTTAACAGGTTACAGCACTTCTTCCTTACTGAGTGAACAATGCTTTTATTTATTCAGGCTACCTTTCCTGATGAATAGAAACTCAATTTAGATGCGCCAGATGGAATGCAAAGTCATTGAAGAGATTTCAGAAAGGACCTTCTTATATTTTTAGCAAGTATTATTGCTGGTGGTTCTGTAATGGTTTTTCTAATATGTGGCACTCTGGAACTGTGTTTTGTAAGCTCAAAAATTATCAGTTCTGATTTTGTGGATGTGCTGGAACGAAGTCTTCTTCCAATAACAATGCTCGTATCCATACATGTCGCCAAACAAAATTGACAATAAACTTTTGGCCATCTTCATCTTCAAAAAAGAGCGGCCCAATAACCATTTTAGAACAAACGCCACACCAAACTGTGACTATTTCATTGTGAAGAGGTACCTCTGACACCTCTTGAGGATTTTCAGAGGCATAAATATGGCAATTTTTTTTATTTTCAACTCCGTTCAACGTGAAATGAGCTTCATCGGTCATAATGTTGAGTTTTCACAATTGACTTGTTTTGTTGAATGTAAATTTTAACAATCTGAGAGCGTTCCCGTGGCATGTATTTTTCCATGGTAAATTTCTTCTTGGACTGTCGCTTCAAACGCGCTAAGTTATTAGTCGATCTGGCATCGCTGTCAAAACTTATAGTGTTGCCATATGGGTCCGTCGAATATGGCCAACCCTGTGCATTTCAAGCGAAAAAAACATTTTTCAGAATTAATTTAAGATACAAAATTTTTGATTATTTACGTAGTAGTAGTAGTAGTAGTGTTCTTTTTATACCCTTGCAAAGGGTATTATAATTTTGCCCAGAAGTTTGCAACGCATAGAAATATTCATTTCCGACCCCATAAACTATATATATTCTTGATCAGGGCGACGAGCTGAGTCGATTGAGCTTTGTCCGTCTGTTTCTACGCAAACTAGTCTCCCAGTTTTAAAGCTATCGAGCTGAAATTTTGCACAGAGTCTTCTATTTACTGCACGCTGCTAATATGTTGGAACCGACCCGATCGGATGACTATATCTTATAGCTGCCATAGGAACTATCGGTCGAAAAATGGGTATTACTGAGAAAAACTTTTTTGTTTTCAATGTTAGCGCTCTTAAATTCGGTCATTATTAATATCTTATGCTCTTAAACAATTTGCAAATTTTGGTCAAGATCGGATGACTATATCTTATAGCTGTCATAGGAAGCATCGGTCGGAAAATGGGTATTACTGAGAAAAACTTTTTTGTTTTCAATGTTAGCGTCCTCAAGCTCTGCTATTATTAATATTATATGCTTTCATACAGATTTGCAAATTTTGGTTAAAATCGGATGACTATATCTTATATCTGCCATAGGACCGATCGGTCGGAAAATGGGTCTTAGTGAAAAAACTTTTTTGTTTTTAAGTAAATCGTTCTTAAGGTCGGTGATTCTTAATATTAAACGCTTTCAAACTAATTTGATAAAGTTGATCGTCATCGGGTGACTATATCTTATGGTTGCCATAGGACCGATCGGTCGAAAATGAGTCTTAGTAAAAAAATTTTTTTTTTGTTAGCGTCCTTAAACTCGCCGATGACTTATTTTATATGCTTTCAAATAGATTCGCAAAATTGGGTTAAAATTGGATGACTATATCTTATGGTTGCCATAGGGCCGATCGGTCGGAAAATGAGTCTTAGCGGGAATAACTTTTTTGTTTTCAATTTTACCGTTCTTAAACTCGGCGATTGTTAATTTGATATGTTTTCAAAAAGATTCGCGAAATTTGGTCGAAATCAGACGTTTATCTGTCGGAAAATGGGTTTTAGATACAAAAATTTTAGATTTTTATGTAAGCGTTCTTAAACTGTGACATTTGCATTTGCAAGGGTATAAAAACTTCGGCACAGACGAAGTTAGCTTGGCCTTCTCGTTTATTTAAATTTATAAAACAGATAATACATAGATGATTGCTTAGATTCTAAATTTAATTCTAAACAAGAAGTTTTTACCAGAAGAAGATACCAGATCGTTAAACTGCATAACGTGAGATTCGGTTGGCCGTGTTACTCTGTTTTAGAAATCCCCTTCCAATATTTGGTTTCGATATTTAGTTGCCTGACTTATAAAGTTATAAAGGATCCTCAAATTTGATCCATTTAATAGCTGGTGAATTGCGTGCAGATGTAGTCTTGCCTTACCAAAATGTAGAATTCTGTATTCCCTTAACATCGGGCAGTTTCCAATAAAATGGATAGTGTTTTCCTGCTCGTTCCAATTGCAAAGAGAACATGCTGTGTTGCTGCTTGCTATGTTTGGGACAAAGTTGAGTTTGAGCAATTCACCTCTGGCCATAAAAATTTTGCGAATTTGCTCCACTGAAAACGCGTCGTTAAAATAAATTATCTTCTCCTAGGTCGTAATTCAATTCTTTGTATATTAACCTCTGAGAGCTCCGCTCTGAATCGATCATAAAAGATGATCTATATGAAGCATCCATCTTTTTAAGAATTTCTGTAGCCCATGATTCCCACTCTGAACTTTCTTCGAGGTTAATTTGATGATGATTATTTATATCAACTTGAAAAAAATCTATATTTACGATAACTAGAAGGCCAGGCTAACTTCGTCTGTGCAAATGCAAATGTCACAGTTTAAGAACGCATACATAAAAATCAAAAATTTTTATAACTAAAACCCATTTTCCGACAGATAAACGTCTGATTTCGACCAAATTTTGCGAATCTTTTTGAAAACATTTCAAATTAACAATCGCGGAGATTAAGAAAGATAAAATTGAAAACAGAAAAGTTTTTCTCACTAAGACCCATTTTTCGACCGATCGGCCCGATGGCAGCCTTAAGATATAGTCATATATAGTCATCCGATTTCGACCCAATTTTGCGAATCTATTTGAAAGCATATAATATTAATAATAGCCGAGCTTGAGGACGCTAACAGTGAAACCAAAAAAGTTTTTTTTGACTAAGACCCATTTTCCGACCGATGCTTCCTATGACAGCTATAAGATATAGTCATCCGATCTTGACCAAAATTTAGAAATTTGTTTGAAAGCATAGATTATTAAAAATTACCGAATTTAAGAAAGCTAACATTGAAAACAAATAAGTTTTCTCACTAAGACCCATTTTATGAACGATGGATCCTATGGCAGCTATAATATATAGTCATCCGATCCGGTCGGTTCCGACATATTAGCAGCGTGCAGTAAATAGAAGACTCTGCGGAAAATTTCAGCTCGATAGCTCTAAAACTGAGAGACTAGCTTGCGTAGAAACAGACGGACAGGCAGACAGACAGACAGACAGACAGACGGACAAAGCTCAATCGACTCAGCTCGTCGCCCTGATCAAGAATATATATAGTTTATGGGGTCGGAAATGAATATTTCTATGTGTTGCAAGCTTCTGGGCAAAATTATGATACCCTTCGCAAGGGTATAAAAATAATCATGTATATCAGGGGTGTTTTGGAAATCTCTAGAGATTTTCGTATAACCGATTGCACTTCGAACTTAACTTGGACTACTTTATTTGTGAAGTGAAAAGTATAAGACCGGCTACTACATTAAATCTTCTTGGCTTTGAGCAGGCGGTTTTAAATCTCTCAACTTTCGTCATCTAATCTAGTAGCCTGGCATATTTGTGCCCCTTTACATATATGTAAAGTCAAACAGCTATTATACACTCAGAAAATTATTTTGTATATTTAAGAAAGTCGCCCTTAAATCGAAATCGCCTTAAAGTTTAGAAAAAAATTCGATTTTTAAGAAAAAGTTTTCTGCATTTTAGAAAAGTTGCCCCAAAAATAAATTTTTTAGAAAAAACTTTCTAAAATTTGGAATAATATTTTTGTTTCAAAATTTTAAGGTGAATTTGCTTTATTGCCTTTTCTAGTTTTTAGGGTAATTTCGCCTTTGATTTTAGAAAATATTTGTTACAAATGTTGGGTATTTTGCCCTAAAATTGAGAAAATAAACCCTAAGAAAGTTTTTCTAAAAGAATATAAAAATAATAAAGGAAAAGTGCTGCTTCGGTGACTTGATCCCAGGCCTCGCCCAACTGCGTACTTTCTTAACTATGGTTTTGACGCTACGTTTTGCTTAAGGCAAATAGCCGAGTGGGCTAAGGCGTCCGTTCGCGCGTGAGAGGTCCCGAGTTCGAATCCCAGTAAAGAAAAAAAAAAAAAAAAAACAACAACGAAGAAGCCTACCCCCCCTTCCCCCACCCCCCTTTTTTTTTTAGAAAAATTGCCCTGAAATTCAGAACACAATTTCTATTTTTTTTTTAGAAAAATTTTCTTAATAATAAGGCGAGTCGCCTTCGACCCATTTATTAGGGCGACTTTCTAAAAATTAGGGCGAAAATGGCACTTTTTAGGTTGAGTTGTTTTTGAGTGCATAAAATGCTAACGTTTATACGAAAACCTCTAGAGATTTGTGGGACACACCCGATTGGGGGTGTATTGAAAATCTCTAGAGATTTTTACCTTGATTGGTTTGCAAAACGCTTGAAAAATCCGTCGGTGTCACAGAACTTCAAGCGATTTCATTTTCGTATTTTGAAATCTAGTTAGAAGAATTGTGTCCACAATAATTGTAAATTGCAATGCTCTTAGATAGCTATCTTTTTTTTGTTTTGTCAAAATAATAAGTATGTTGGAGTCTAAAAGGACCACCCAATAAAGATGACAATAAAGACGGCAAATGTTTATGACTCATGATGTGGAATGTTAGATGTTAGACGTGCTCAGTGTAATTAGTTTATAATGTTCGTGAATTGTTTTTATACTTTCGCCAGTAGATCAGCATTTTGTAAAGTCTCTCATTTTTGACCAAAAATTGTGGTTCGGAACAGGTTCTGCAGGTACTGCTCAGAAGTGGTTTGGTAATGCAAAGCTAGTTGGAGTTCCGGGCTCAAACTGAACTTTATTAAAAGATGAAGAAAGAAGCTCAGTTTATATCAAGGCAGCAAACTATTGAAACTCTGATGAAAGTTCAGTCCAAACTTCGGACTCCGTAGGTTCGCACCCGTAATAAAATTTAGCATTCGGTTTTTGGTTCATAGCTTAAACTTGTTATTTTGAGTAGTGTATGGAAAACCAAGATAGTGTTTCAATAGAATGATTTCACCTTGACTGAAGAAGAAAATTAACACGCTTCTTTCTTTGACCTAGAAATCTAGAAAGTTCTCTTTGGATTGGTCTTTGTATAACTAGTCCCCTTTTGATATCTGCTCCTGCTTTCTCTCAGCGCACAATTCACTTTCCATTCAACCCTTTATGTGCCTGCAGCCAACTGAATTTCCCTAACAATGTTCCCTGTTTCTCTTACAAAAAAAAGTGGCATAAATTCACCAAATTGAATATAAATAAATTTCCTGCCAAGCAAAAAGAGGAAATAAATATGCTGCTAGGACGCATCCATTTTTTTTTTTTTTTGGTGTGCATATGAAACGTGACACGCCCCAGTCAATTGAATTCGATGCGCAGATAAAAAAAACTGTAAGGCTAAAATATGTTGCCGAACAGGAAAAGGTGGCCAGAATATGAAAAAAGCTGTGTGCAAGAGTCTAATCAATAACGCCACCGCACACTCATTAGGGAGTCAAAAGTTCTTGGGTTTTTACCTGCTTAAAATGGCCGGTCTCTAGGGGGGGCGGGGGGGGGAGGTAAAATAAAGAAAAAGTTCGCTGGCCACCTCTTTCGTTCGTTTGCTATGATTTGTGTGGCGGTTGGTTGCATTCGGCCCCAGCAATTTGCCTTCATTTGTTGACTTAATCATTTGATTGCGTTTTTCTGCATGCGCTGATTGAATTTCTGCGCCAAGGCGAAAGTTTTGGGCGTGTTCCGAGAATCAGCTCTGGGGAAATCAAGCTAATTAGTTTAATTGATAGTTTGGCTCGGCTTTCGGATCTCTATCTGTCTATTTTTTTTTTTTTTTTTTTTGCTGTTTTGGTTGGGTTCCAAATACAAATCACATTGGTAGGAGAAAGTTTTTGCCGCAGGAAGTGTTTGGACAGTTTGAAATTGAGTTATATGTGGGTGAAGGTCGCTGTGGGTTGGATTAATGTTGTTGGGTTACGGTTGATTTAGTTTTAAAAACTATTTCCAAAAGGAATGTGAATAAACTAAGATAACACTGCGGCAGTTGACAGGCAACGTGAGGGTTGAAAACTAAACGTGAGGGGGAAAATTAACACAATGAGTGAAAGTTAAAGTATGTAGGTGACCTTTGATTTAAGCTTTGCTGGGAAGGCTATATGAAACCATAGTTCATTAGGAAACTAATTCTCTTTACGCCAACCAAATGTAAGTTTTATATCAGCATTTATTTCACTTGTCTAAGTTCTCATATAAGTTAAATGTGTAAGTCGGTTGCCTTTCTCTTCTGTAAACGAATTAGAGGAGCAAGCCAGCTCGAGAATTCGATGGAGCTTAGAAATTTCGTTCAAAACATCGTTGTTTTTGAGCTATTCGGACCGCCGATGCAGAGTGAGGAGAGAAACAATTCTATCCATAATTTCCTTGGAAGTACAACTGCTGAAGACAGAATCAGCAATGAGGCAGCATTTCAACTACAAAAGCTCATTTCCCTAAAAGAATAGAAGGATCAAAAGAAGTAGTAAAAGAATCTATTGGATCCATCTTGCCGCCATAAACCAAAAGTTGTTAGTTATCCAAATGACCATAACTGATATTAATCGAACCGAACCATTTCAATTTCTTGAATTCAGCTCGGCTTAGCATTTTTGTTAGAACAACGCGGTTTGGTCCTTTGCCACTAACCATATCAGTTTGCGTTTTTTTTTGTTCCCTTAAACCGCTCCAAAAAATTCGTTTCATCTCAAGTAATACTAGAATTTTTCAATAATAAATGTATAAACTATCTTTCTATCTAAACTATCTTGGACAAAACACACGTGCGAATTAAAGTCCTGTCTGATTTGTTATCTGAATTGATTGGCAGACACTCTTCATTGGGATAAGCTTGGCTGCATAACCTGATTCTCTCTCTCCTCCTCGCTGTCCGTGCTCTCCGTCCGCTGGCCTACCGGCAGTTGATTTGGCCCCCAGCACCTAACAAAAATCATTTATATCGCTCGGCTAAGCATCAAAAGGCGACCTCCCTAGTGGACACAAATTCGCTACAATATTTGCGTTTTACCTTCGCCCTATGGCCAAGAATATCTCGTGGATTTTTTGAGGATGCGAGAGACACTTCTTATGGAACTGAAATTTGGCAAGATAACCAAGATAGTGGTAATTTCTCCGACCAAAGCGAGGAATGTTTTCTTTATGGTCCCTCCACAACCGCTTAATGTTTTCAGCTCAGTTTGATGCTTGTATCCCTTATCATTCAAGCAATTATATGCCCGCCAGCAATACGACATAATGGTGGATTCAACAAGTTGCAACAATTGCACTAGAGCCTCTTCTTCTACTTCTTGCTCGAGTTTTCCAGCCAAGCGGTGCATCTGAATCGTTGACGATTTGTCTTGAGACCGCATAAGAGACTGCACCTCGGACATATCAAATCCTTGGCTATGAAACCGTGAGCCCATAAAAAATTGCTAAAGGCGTCCGGACGCACATTTTCAAATGAATTTATTTCTGAGATAAATTTTGACATATTATATATTGTAAAAGAATATGTGATCGAGCATATACATATTTGTTTGGGCAAAAACTTAAACTTTGAAATTCAATTGCAAGAGAACCATGTATTTTCTGCACGTAAATTTTTCATAATTCGCTGTCCATCGAGGAAAATTAATTCGCGAATTTTAGGAGCTGTTTACCTCAAAGTAAACATTTACCCTATTTGAAGCCTGTCTTGTCTCACTGGGGTCAGCTGGAAGTATGAGAGTTGTTGTCCAGCTAGGATCGCAGCGCCTTCTCTGGGAGAGCCACTTGGATGATACTTGGCTCCGTTTAGATTCACAACTGACAATATCAAATCAGCCTTTAAGCACGTTTTAAAAGCAAACTAAATCCTTAATACTCCTAAATACAAGGAACTCTACTGGGTACAGCCATACATACACAAAGATTTAGTGTTGGGGTTGTTCATGAGTGTGCGAACCAAATTGAGTTGTTCACATAACTAAACAAGTGAACAAGTTCTAATTCAATTGTTCACTTTTGCTTAGTGAGTCCTTTTCAGAGTGAACTGTCCCGTCTCTCTTGTTCAGTGAGTTGTTCTGTGAGCTTTTTACTGATATGTTCAGCATCTAGTTCAGTGAATTGTTCAGTGTTGGTGACTTTTCAGCTGTTATTGGCTTCACGTTTCTGTTTGTGGTCAAAGGCCCGCTAAATTTAGCATCCTCATAAATTATTTGTGAGCCTATATATAAGCCAAAGAGACCAAATACATAAACGGCTACACTGGTGGTCAGCTGTTTTGTTTTGTTTACAACAAAAAATTGATAGTGGTTTTGTTTTGCCAAAAATAGTTTAATTAAGCTGCACAACAGGAACCCAGATATGTATGTTGATGGCGGTAGCGGCATCAAATTGCGGTTCAAGGCGTTGGGCGAGGTTCAAACTATTGCCCGTTTGAGACTCACTTGAAGTAGGTGCAGATCGAGGAGGAGGCCTACTAGTCAATTTTACAGATATTGGGAGATGATATGCGTCTTGCTATCGTCTTAAGGGGGTCGAGCATGCCGTGAACAAGGCTGATCTGTTTGAGATGTCGGGCATAACCCCGAACTACTACTTGAAGGATTATTTGGAAGTCTGCCGTTCGGGCAACTGTAATCGTTTGGAGAAGTTTGTACAATAGATTGGCTCATCGGCCTACAGTGTGGGTCAGCTGAAGCAGTTTGTAAAGTACATAGTGCTTCATGCGGCCCTGACGAATGCCCAGATATGCGATAACATAGGGGTGGGTAGTAGCACTTTTGATGCTTGATTCAAAGTTGGTTGAATATGCATTTCTTTGTAGGAATGCTGCTATCATCTCCAGGACGGCGGCTCGGAGTATTTGCAAATCATGGATTTGGGCTGTGCCATCATTTTGGCTCTCAAGTGAAATGCAATGCTGGCAATGCTGCCCACAGCAGTCGCAAAACTATCCAGCTCTATTTTTAGCTGGTCCGCATTTGAACTGTACCGAGTGTTTGGACGACACAGTTTTGACTGAGGTGGTGGTAAAGTTAATGACCGGCTTGGGATGTCACCACCTGTTTGTTTGGCATCCACCGAGTGCGAACGCTTGCGTCCGTTGGCATAGGGTACGATTTTAGGGATATGGCACTCCAATGCTGATTTCGTAACTTTCTTGGGCTGATTTGTGGCCCTTAGCTAATAGTTTCCTCACGATTGAATCTCTCGGTGCGTTTCCTTTTGGGTTCATGTTTCCCCTGCATTGTCAAATTTGACGTCAAAATAATGAGCTGCTCATATTTTCATAAGGGCATCAGCTGTTTATTCAATACACTCACGACCCACACCGCTATCGATACGTCAACTATCGATAGGCCAATTGTCTATTTATTTAGCGCGTCTCTGAATACCGAAACTAAATTCAGCTGCGGAAAGTTTCGGCCACTGTTTTTTTTATATGGAGTGCGTCAAAAAAATGTATTTTCCGCGCTTCTCAGCACAGGCCTTAATGTATGGCAATTCTGTATTAAGCAACCTTCAGTTGACGCCAAGCAAACAGTCCAAGCCCTGCAGCCCACGCCACATCTTGTCATTCGACCTGCGCCGGCATGTATTCAATCCTGCACTTACATGTGTCCAATCCAATATTGAGTTTAAGAGCTACACACCTGATCATATTAATAGGCACACACTGGAATTTTTTAATTATAGATGGTTTTTTCGTACTTTTAGTGTTGACAACTTTTTAATTTTTGGGTTTTTGTTGTTGTCAATGTCTGGCCACACTTTGACAAAGAGTTGAAAGAGCGGCTGTCCCGTATATCAAAGCTTTTCTATAAATTGCGAGTCCACCACACATTTCGCCTGATCATAATAATAGGTACAGTCTCCGTTTCTCACAAGTATCAAGTGAATAATTTTGTAATCAGTGATCTTTGAGTAACTAAAGGTAAATTAAGTATAGCTCCTGTCAGAAAAAATGGGAATTCTCATTGTACTAAAGAAGAAGCTCGATTGGTTCTTAGTCTGAGAAAAGAAGGCAAATCTTTACGAGCCACCGCCAAATTAATGAACAGGTCTCATAATTTTGTTAAAGAAAGAAAACCAAGACAGGAAACCCGTGGAAGGCCACAAAAAACAACAGAAACCCTTGATCACTACATAGTAACTTTGAGCGAAAAGGACCCATTTAAGTCATCGAAGGCTATTGCAGCCGAAATTGGGAATTCAGTTAGTGCTCCAACTATCCGAAGACGACTACAAGATGCCAACCTACCAGGAAGAATTGCCAGAAAAGTCCCACTTATGCGCAAAACAAATATCACCATGAGGTAAACTTTTGCAAGGGACCACAAAGACTGGGTAGGATGCACCGGGGAGAAAAAATGGAGAAACATATTATGGAGCGATGGAACCAAGAATAATTTGTTTGGGAATAACTGTGAAAGGAATGTTCGACGTCCTAATGGAAAGGAATTCCATCCTCGGCTTACAAAAAAAACAGTCAATCATGGAGGTGGCAATATAATGGTATGGGGTTGCTTCTCCTGGTACGACGTAGGTCCAGTTTATCAGACTACGAACAAAATGAATGCTGAAGAGTACAAATCCATATTGGAAACAGTTATGGTACCGTATGCTGAGGAAAATATGCCATTACGTTGGGTATTTCAGCAAGATAATGATCCTAAACACACATCAAGGCTGTTATCTAAATTTTTCGAGGACCAAAAAGTTGACGTTCTGAAGTGGCCAAGCCAATCCCCCGACCTTAACCCCATTGAAAACTTGTGGGGAGACTTAAAAAAGAAATTGGCAAAGCATTCAATTTCAAATAAACAAAAATTATGGGAAGGTGTCCAAAAACTGTGGTATGAGACACCAGTAGAGACCTGCCTGCGGCTTTTATTAAAAGTTTGCCAAAAAGAATAGCAGTAGTGGCCAAAAATAGAGGTGGATACACTGGATACTAAGTTAGGAAATACTAATTTACCTAAAAAAAGAACACAAAATGGAAATACAAATTTTTTTTCTTACCAACACATGAAGTGTACCTATTATTATGATCACACTGAAAACGTATCTGAAACACAAAATGATCTCTTTTATGTTATATTATTATTCTATGTTTAAATTAAGTTTATTTTATTAAAAACAAATAGTTTATGAACCAATGAGAACAAATTTTAAGTTTGAAACAATGAATAAAACTGTTTTCTGTTACCTTAAAGTCAGAGTTGATGTGTGTACCTATTAATATGATCAGGTGAGTATGTGCTCGCTCCGACCAGTTCATCGCCGGATGCTCAATCTCAATAACTGCAACACCACGCAGAAAAACTAAAATAGCTGTCTACTGTACAACCGGTCTAATACGCTTGTTCCACTCGCACATTCTTGAGGTCATTCTCAAAACGTGAATTTTCCTTGTTCCACTGACTAATGTTTATCACGGTTACACTCGAATGGTCAAAGTTAAACTAAAGTAACAAAAATCAGCTGTTTGGATTGTTTTGATTTGGAATTACAAATTGAAAGTTAAATTGGCCTTAAACATTTAACTGAAATGGAATTAACTGCGTTGCATGCAAGATTGCATTTCGATGTGTTGAATGTGGAGTACCACCAGAAGAATAGACAGCGAAAATCACCTCGTGTATGGCAATATTATTCTTATTAACGGAATTTGTTTTAATTTATATCTTGCATACATTTTCGAAGTAATTTCTCATGTTTTGGGAATGAGATTTGCCTGAAAACATGACGGAACACCATCAGACTGCGCTTGTCGAGCGAGGGGCTCCAGAGTATGACGGCAGATCGTCAGCAGTCGCTGCAGGATGCGATCGGATCTGATATGCCAGCATCCACATCGCTCTCAATGTCGTTCGCATTCGGATCCTTTGCAACAATTAAATTTTTTGTTATTTAAAGTGCTTTGTTGAAATTTCAGCTGTGCTTCCCATAATCTCTTCGTAAAAGTTGACCGACTTTAGGTTGCCCAAAATACGGTGTATCCTGTTAAAGTGGCGCCATTTAGATGGGACTCCTCGAGACACTCCCTTTGCTATCAGCTCGCTTCCATTTTTGTCCACACGTCCTTTCACTCCAGCCCAAGCCCAGCGTCTTTAAACATGGCCGCAATCTTCGCATACAGATGCGAGTTCCTCTGGTTCCTTATGAATGCCTCAAAGTTCTCTTCCCACATGTCAAATATCATGTTCGCGTGGTAGTCCCCCCAGGAAATGGCCAGTTTTCGAGTTTTATTCATCTGATAAACTAATATTATTATTGTTTCGAAAAGTGTTAAAGCTTTGGCGCTTACCTTGACTAATCACAATATCTAAAAAAAATTTTGCCTTTTAGCGGAAAAAAGCTTAAAGGTTCCCGGGAGAATGACAAATGTAGCAACAGTGATTTGATCATCCGCAGCGGATGACCTGCCGAATGCACATCCATCTTATGGTGAAATACACAGAAAGAATAAGGTCATTTAGCTCATCCAGCGAATGACCTCAAGAATGTGCCAGTAGAACAAGGGTGTAAGACAGAGTACATTCATTCGCCTACAGCTAATTATCAGCTCCAAATTTTCAACCACTCTATATAACTTTCTAATTGATTCGCACTCATACCAATATCAATCATGGTCCTTATCGAGGCACCTCAAAGTCCTTAACTAGAGGCAACACAAAGTCCTCAACTAGAGGCACTTCAACTATAAGAATGTGTTTGATACGAAAGCACCGCGATATTTGTAACCATTTGAAATGAACTACCTTTACCCCACACTACAAGTATAAGTCCAGGCATTGCTTACTCTTAGTTGCTTGCTAATATAAAAGCATCTAAAAATTGTTGCATAAAAAACCCGTAGTAATACCACAATCGGTGTAAAGGAAAACAGGAAGGTCCTTTAAGTGTCATCACAGGCATGCTGCTAAAAATTTTCTCACTAATATTATTCCTTTAATAATTTAATAACAACAAACTTTTAATGCTGATGAAAAAAACTCAATTCAAGTAAATGTTAATTTTAAATTATGATTTTCATCAGATACCTGTTGATTTTTAGTTTTCTTCTGTTTTCCTTTGCTCCTTTGGCAGGTCTCCGGCTCCTTGCTACAGCAAAATCAATTGAATATAAATAAAATTCCTTTTATGTGTCGCATGTGTTGGCATTTAAGATGAGTTTTTGATGAATACGGGAAAATAGCGGGTCACATAAATCGAGTATCACATTGGGGCGCACGTGTTTGGCCAGGGACCAGACAGTTATTTTTCTTTTCTTTTGTTTTATTCTTTGGCAGGGGATTCATAAATATTTATGATATGCCGCAATCCCCCCCCAGCTCCTGCAATGGTATACAAAAAGGTGCGTTTTCCTTAACCCGGCGATGCTGTTGTTGGTTCATCGCAGTCTCTCCGAGTCAGCCAGTTGGCCATAAATTATGCATTAAAAAGTTCAACGTTCAACTTGATTTTGATTGTGTTTTCTTGGGTAGTAATTGCGGCAACGACAGCGTGCTACTTTAACCGACACCTTTGGCATCCCGAACTTCATGCCAGGGCATTATCTGTGCTGCCTGTCGCCAAAGTTTGTTTTCGGTTGCTATTTTTAAGGACATTATGCTGCAGTCACGAACCAGAAACAAGGTGAAACAGAAGAAACAAAATTTATTTTAATGCGATTTGCATTTATTTCGCCTGGCGAAATCTTTGCTTCCTTTCCAGCAGCAACAACAATAAGAGAAATTGTGTTTAATTCAATTGGAATTGCCATTATCATTTTGTTAGACAAATATTTAAGCTAGTTTATGGGGGGGGGGACCTTTAACTGACCGTAATGTCCAAAAATTGTCTGTTTACTTAGCAGAACACACAGAAGCAGAAGGATTGGCAGGAGGAGAAGCAGGGCAGACCATTAGGTAAAAGGCACCTGGCATAATGCGGCAAACAGGAGCAGCAGCACTGCCTTTGCATCTGCATCCATCAGACCAAACAATTTCCGTCAAATTTCCATGCGCTGACAAAAGCTTTTCACTTGAGTGCCAGACAAAAGCCCTAAACACCATTGAGAGGAGTCGCTGTGAGACGGCTGGCAAAGCTGAATAGCATAAGCAAGCAGCAGAGGGTTAAGTTTAGCTGAACGAAGATTAAATGCCCTTTAAGAAACTAATTAGGAGGCTTCAACTTTGCTTACAAATACTACGTTTATACATACCGAAGGTTTTCTTAGCTCTGTATATATCTGCGCTTCACCCTTGACAGGAGGCACCGTTTTAGTCGTAAGACAGACTCAAGGCTAAACTCTGACTTTTGAAGTCATTTGTCCTCCCTACGCTTAACATGTTGGGAAATGGACGGCAATACCACATTGAAGAGAGTTAAGGTCTGCGAAAATATGGACTAGCGCAGGATTTAACGTTTGTAGTACCACAGAAAAATAGCCAAGAACTTTGTACTTGATCAAGTACAAACGGTGTCAATAGTGAGGTAAGTACGAAAGTACCTGATTCAAGTACAATTTTTTCAAACCAGAAATACTTGTTATAAGTCAGCTTTGGGATATTCTAAGTATATTTCGAACAATTATAAAATCTGTTTGACCATACTATTTGGTTGCCCGATTTACTCTCAAAACAAGTGCGATATATTCTTAATCGAAGTCTAATAATTTTTTATATCAACCACAAAACATTCTTGAAACAAAATATTTCTTTATCAAAATAGGGCAATTCTAAAGCTATCCCAAACATATTCTTGAAACAAGGTCCCCATATTATATCAAATGAGGCTAAAAATATCCAGAGGAAATAAATTAAGCAAAGACCAAGATGTTAATACTGTAGGTCAGAAAACTACACTCACTCCATAACCAATTCTCAGGCTTAAAATGATTCGCATTTTCCGTAGCACACTTTTTGGAGCTTGCATTGTAAGTCTGTTTTGTCCGCAATACAAGAAATTTAGTACTTGGACTAAGAATCAGGTGAAGTTGAATAAACCACACACTCCTTATTGTTATCATTCATAGGCCCACTAAAAGGTGTTCGAAAGAGCTAGGTCTTTAAATTTTGGAAGGTAGCCTCGGAATCAACTAAGATAAGCACAAACGTTGTCGAAAACATTGTTAGAAACAGTCAAGAACATTCAACACATTTGTCCCCATATAAGTTGAGAATATTTCGTTCTTGCTTTGAATTGACGAAAACCTGAACAGGTTTATCCGTTTGTGTACACAAATGTGCGAGATTTGCTTTCCCCTTTTCCACCTTAACTTATGTTTTATTTAGATGTCTAAATCGCAATATGGATTGGATTTCTAAAACTCATTTGTAATTTTTATATCAACCGATTGTTTACAATAAAATTATGTTTTCCGGTCATAACACTGTGACACATTTTTGAAATCAAAAAAGTGGATAGCTTCGAGACCAAAAAATTCTGAAAGGGTGTGATGGTAGTATAACAATAGGAACAATCGGTCGAAAAGGAAGTTCAAGTGAGAAAAACATTTTTGTTTTCAATGGTAGCGTCTTTATAATAAATATAGAATTTGAGTATTGCCGGCTCTAGGTCAAGTAAAACACACAATTATGTATGATGTTTTCCAATATATTTCGGTTGCTCCTCGGCAACCATCTTCAGGGGCACTACAAAAACAATTTATCAATTACAATTTAACATTGATTCTATCAAAACAAAAAAGGGATTTTTAACATACATTATTTTACACGTCTGCTCCGTTCGGCGTGGAGTTGTATACTGATCTATTATTTGTCAGTAAGTGTCCGTATAGGTGAGCACAGTTTTCTGTGTCCGTCTTGTAGTTAAGTCTCTTGTTTGTTGGTGTGTCAATTATATATAGCATCTCTATAGTGAAGCGTTTGCTGTAGGATTGTTGTTGCTTCTAAATTCGGCGAGTGTCCACTATCCATACTGTGAGTCGCGGGCGCCGTTTTTTCTAGGTTGTTGTTTCCTTTTGGAAATTGGTTTGATCATTTTTATATTTCATCGCTTATGTTCATCATCCGTTGTATACAACCCCTTACTGTATTTATTACCATGTTTTTCGGGTGCTTGGAATGGTAATTTATGATTCTGCCTGATGCTGATGGCTTCTTGTACCACCTTAGCTTAAGTTGATTTCCCTCTCTGTTTATTGTGTCTGTCTAAATACGGTAGTTTGCCATCCATCTCCAATTCCATGGTAAAATTTAGATTCCTTTGAAATGAGTTTAGTGCGTCAAGTGTGTTCTGAATCTCTTCCTCTTTTGTGATGGCAAACAGATCGTCTTCATATTTTGTAAGAAATCTTGGTGGGTACTTTAGTTTTATGACTGTGCTGTCAAGGAGTTCCTCCTCCATTGGCATGCCTTTTAACTGTGTATATATGTCGTCCTCAAATTTAAAATATATATTTTCTACAATACAGAATTTTAAGATTTTCATAAATAGTTGTTTGGGAATTTTCGTATACTCTTGTATCTTAGTCCATTTTTGTCCAGTAGTCTCCAACGCTAGTTCTACGGGTATGCTTGGAAATAAAGAGACTTTATCGAATGAAATTAGTTTCTCATCTTCGCATATATAGGTGTTGTTCGTTCGTTGTTTGAACTCAATCGAATTTTTGACATTGTATGTTGAGTCCACCGTAAGGTTCTTCAAAATTTTGATTACAAATCTGCAGAGGCCATGCGACGGTGCACCGACGGACGAGCAAATTGATCGAAGCGGGGTTCCTTAATATAATTTTTTATATAAATTATATGAGTTGCAAGGGTATATAAACTTCAGATCTTCTCTATTTTTATATTCTTCTATATTTTTAAAATATCAATATAGGAATGAGCATACACTTTTCGATTGTTTAGGAGGAAGAAGTACTAAAAAAGGGCAAAAGTTTCCTACAAATTCTCTAATACGACAAAAGTAACAGCTTGTTTTTTTATTAAGAACGAAATGTTCTTAATCTATTCATATAAATCTCAACGCCCGACTGACTGATCATCAATCCAGAACCAATACCGATTATCCTGAAGATATAAGATTTGGCAAAGACCTTCGGTTAGCTTTGTAATTGCGTACTTTGAAAGAAAATTTGGAAAAATTGAACGCGAAGTGGGAAGTGGGGAAAATTCCGAAAAAATAGTTTTTATAAGGCAAACTTTTTGAGATCTTGTTCTGTGAGCGTTTTCCAATTAACATGGTGTTGAACGATTTTCAAAATAAACAAGTTGATGTCACAGCAATATTTCAGACACATCAAGGAGAATGAGTATTAGAGATCAAATTTGGTGGTGCAAAATGATATTACCCAAAAAGATACTTTATTGTGCCAGTAGAAAATCACAGTGGTTAGAGCGAGACGGACATATTCCCAAATGTATCCAGAGAGCGTAAATAAGAGCGAACAGCTGACCAAATGTATCCAGAGAGCGTAAATGAGAGCGAACAGCTGACTTATTTCTGACGGAAACGGTATAGACTCAACAATTTTGCAGTCTAGAATCTAGATATTCTAGTCTATGGTAACTTTTTCACACACTTTTCTTATTTCTCTCTTCATCCTTCATTTAGTTAGAGTTGGACACGTGAAATCAAACCAAATTTCGTAATAGGGAGTGGCAAGACCGTGACACGCATTAACCTTTTCCCTATCTCGATTTTATTTGTGATTTTTATACTCTGTACCGAAGGTACATAGAGTATATTAAGTTTGTGCAAAAGTATGTAACAGGGAGAAGGAATCATTTCCGACCCGATAAAGTATATATATTCTTGATCAGCATCAACAGCCGGTTCGATATAGCCATGTCCGTCTGTCCGTCTGTCTGTCTGTCCGTCCGTATGAACGAAGAGATCTCAGAGATGGTAAGAGATAGAGGTTTGACATGTATGGGACATATATTTCTTATACTTGCAGGCAGATCAAGTTTATTTTCAATTTTTGCCACGCCCCCTCGCGCCCCCGAAATTTTGAAAAAACGTCATATCTCCTACAGTTTTGATGATAGAAGGTTCGTACTTTCTAGAGATATCTAGTACTCAAAATTATTTATCGATTTGCTGAAGAATGATAAAGATCGGATGAACGATACTCAAGTTAGGAGCAAAAAACGGTCAGTTAGCACCCCCCACCCACCCCACCCATAACCTAGGCATTGCGTTCAGCAGAAGCAATCTTAGTGAGAGAAAGAGAGAGAGAGAGAGAGAGAGAGAGATTTAGAGAGAGATTTAGAGAGCGCACTGCGTTGTGCGTTGTGTGTTAACTGGCCGTTTGATCAAATTCGATCTGCGACATTAAGGGTGCAGAGTATGTTATAGTCGGGCTTGACCGACTTTCTTTCTTGTTTTTAATTATGAAAGAAAATTTGGAAAATATTAATTAGAAGATGGGGAAAATGTCTGAAAATAGTTTGCATGGATTAAACTTTCTAAGAATTTATGGCATGAACTTTGACCAATATACTTTGAAATTGGGGCATTTACTAAACACAAACAGATCTTTAACATGGCGTTTACTTATTTTCGAAATTAAGAAGTTGGTGTCTTTGGAATCGACCAGACACATTTGCTGCAAGTAGGGCTGGAAAAAAATCATCAAAATTATACGTAATTCCTAAGCATTTTGTAGGACACCTTTTTTCTTTCTGTCTTTTTAAAAACTTATTTATTTTTAGATTTGCATGTTAAATTACAAAATACATGAACGTAACAATTTAAATTCCTGAAAATTTTATTTTTGAGAAGATAGTGTTCTTTTGATCAGAATAAACTTCAATTTCAAGATTTTTATATATGCATTCAAATAGTTTCCGCCAGGTTGGACCAATTATGTTAAACACCTGGTTGAGTCAAGGCCGTTTAAAAAGAGTATTCCCACAAGACTCCAAGCCTCATATTGGCGCCTTGCCCTTACCTTGCCTGCCTGTTTTGGTTTTTGCTGCCTGCTTTTGGCTCCTTAGCGGGCATATTCAGAGCCATTACTTTGCATTTTGCACCTGACAACAAGTTAAGAAGAAGGCTGCCAGCGCAAACACGTCGCTGGGGCGTGGCCATGACTTGAAGCTGTCGTCGTTTGCTTGGCATAAATCCACAAATATCAAAGAAAAAACGAAGTCTATGGACTATGCAAATGAAACTGTAACGCAGCGTCAAAAAATAAGAGAAAAAAGCCAAGGCAATTGTTATCTCAATGGAAGCCACACTGCGTCAGCTCTGGCAGTGAGCCGAGAAAGATTTGGTCATTAGCCAACTTTGGTTGACTGGACCCCGACTTGGCTGATGGTTCAATCTGCAGCTGGCCGGAGAGTGTCATTCAAATGTCATTAGTGTGGGACTGGGGCAAAGGTGAGGGGCAGGTGAGCACGAGGCAGTCAACACCAACGTAATTTCATTTCGAAACGCGCACAAATTGCATCTCCCATTTCCCCCCCATACACTTGTCCTGGCATCAGCTGCATTTGATTAAATGCTGCTGCTGCAGCTGCTCCTCTTTCTGTTGCAATTCCTTTGCCTTTTAATTGCCTTGGAAAAAAATTTAAATGCTTTGCACACATTTTTTCAGCCTCAGCCTCAGATTTATGATTTCCATTTGTTATTTATCGCCCCCAAACTATCGACGCGATTGGCTGGGGAAATATTCAATTTAGCACTCGACGAAGATTTATGTTTCAATCGCATTGCCCCCGAAGGCTTTTCACTAAAACATTTTCATAAAAGAATTGTTTGTGTAAACTGTTGTCGACAGCGATATTTGATTTTAATAGAGATTTGAATATGATTTTAGGCTGACCTCACACAGCCAACGGAGAGCTTAATAAATATTTATTGGTATTTTTCGTTTTTTGTTTTTTCGTGTATTTAATATTTGAACCGATTGCAGTTGCAGTTTGCCGAAAAAAAGTGCTACAAAAATGCAAATCGTATTTATTTATGCATATTTATTGCAATGCATTTGCATATTGAAATGCAAAAGCCACTTTTTCTGCACATTTTGCTTAATATTAAAATTGTGAAGTGATTGCGTTTTATGAGGTTATGAATTATTTGATGGGAATTTTCAATGAACACTTTTTGGTGTTGAAGTGTGCACCATTTATTTGAATAAAGGTGAAGCTGGTTAGAGCTCCTTCAAACATTAACGGCAACACAATACGACTATTGCTTATCATAGAGTACTAGAATATTGAGCTCAAATAGTGCGGATAATAGTGAAATTATTCAAGAGATTTATTGAAAAAGTTAAACTTATTAACCAAATTGTCAATTCTACGCCAATGAAATCGCTACATTGATTCATTAACAACTGCTTCATGACCAACGATTGACTGTTTGCTCAAATGCAATAATCTTTTTGTATTTGCTGTTATAATTAAGCAAAAAAACAAAAATCAGAATGAAAATATCATTAACATCAGTAAAACGGTTATTAATCAGGACACATTTGCAACTCTCGCAGAATTAAATTTGACAACTCGTATCAATCACAAAATTAAAATGATTAAAATTAAGTCGAAAGTGTCTTGTTTCCAACAAGAGATTTTTATACCCTTACAAAGGGTAGAAGTGCCCAGAAGTTTGCAACGCAGAAATATACATTTCCGACCCCATAAACTATGGAGCTGAAATTTTGCGCAGAGTCTTCTTTCTACTGCACGCTGCTAATAAGTCGGATGTACTACGCTTATCGCTGTATTTAATCGACAAGATACTTTTTGCATCCTAGAAATAGGCAATCTTTTAGTTTGTTAGCGCCACCTAGGGCTCGTTAATTCCACGTAATTGGTAAAAGACGGAGATACTCAGATACGCAGATAACTGAGTGAGAGTGCAGGCCAGAAATGGCGACGATCTCACCGACTCTGTTAATAGCTTTCTTTCGAGCCGATGAAGCAGGCATCTTTCTATTAGAGATTGCTGTTCGTCAAGAAAGGTTGACAATTCCCCTCAAACAGAGTAAATCAATTTCTCTTTCGTAAAGTTTCAGACAAAATTATTTTCAAGTGCTGTGAATAAGTAAAATCAAGCAAGTCAAGTGCCAGTCGTATCCAGAGAGAATTGATAAATTTAAAGTGCCACCACCTCACAGCGGTAAGTGGCCAAAATAGTCGTGTTGTCGCCGGCATTTACGCGACAAATTTTTTTTAATTGGTTCTGATCGGGCGTGTGGCACCTAATAATACGCCTGATTGTAGCTCTATACGAGCCAGCCCAAATGTGGACTTAAGCGCCAAGCCCGAAAAAGAAAGTACAAAGGTCGTCAGCGTTTTTATCGAAGTTGCGCTCTCTCAAAATTCAGCGCTTAATCCCAATTTGTTCTTCGTCTTGAATGCCCCGTTATTTTAGTCGTCACAAGAAGAATAAACAAACGTCGACCAGAGAGAGCTTTTGGTAAACTGCGTATTTCACACACAAGAGGGAAAGCTCCACGACCAACTAGTGCGAAATCTGAGCTGGGCGGAGCGGCTGATTTTGTGTAAATCGGGATCGAAGTAGAGTGGAAAACCAGGAAAACGCCTAAAATTTGTCTAAAATCAAACCCAAATTTGAAATCTTTGTGAAAAATCGTCTTTTTTTTTGTGTCTCGTGTAAGAAACGAGAAGATTCTATTGCCAATTGCATGGCCGGCGTCAGTGGCCAAATATGAAAAAAGCGCCAATCCTGAATAATTAAACCCTTTTTATACTCTGTACCGAAGGTACATAGAGTATATTAAGTTTGTGCAAAAGTATGTAACAGGGCGAAGGAATCGTTTCCGACCCTATAAAGTATATATATTCTTGATCAGCATCAACAGCCGAGTCGATATAGCCATGTCCGTCTGTCCGTCCGTATGAACGAAGAGATCTCAGAGATGGTAAGAGATAGAGGTTTGACATGTATGGGACATATATTTCTTAGACTTGCAGGCAGATCAAGTTTATTTTCAATTTTTGCCACGCCCCCTCCCGCCCCCGCAATTTGGAAAAAACTTCATATCTCCTACAGTTTTGGAGATAGATCGTTCGTTCCTTCTAGAGATACCTTGTTAACAAAATTATTTATCGATTTGCTGAAGGAATGATAAAGATCGGATGAACGATACTCAAGTTATGGGCAAAAAACGGCCAGCAACATACCCTAACCGTTCAACACAGGCAATGTTAGTGCGAGAAAGAAAGAGAGAGAAACTTAGAGAGCGCACCGCGTTGTGCGCGGGGTGTTAACTGGCCGTTTGACTCCTGAGCAAATGCGAGTGTAAGGGTACAGAGTATGTTATAGTCGGGCTTGACCGACATTCTTTCTTGTTTTTTGTTGTGAATTAGTGAGGTGAGAGTGAATTTTGTACGGTAGAAACAACGAAGAATCTAGAAATCAAATAATCCCTGCAAATATTTTTCATCCATCCATCAATATGTAAATTTTCTCTATTCCTTTTCTCTCTGCTCCTCATCATGTATACTTTTTTTGTCTCTCTGTGCTTGGTGATCTTACATTTTCAGAAGCTGCCTCAATTGGGAGCGCTCGCAACGGTGAATCAATGACAATGAATGTAAGTGTAAACTGTTATAACTAAATCACCCAACAGAGAAAATCCTTTCAAGAGAGTAAAGTGCAAAATAAAAGAGATGCTTAGCGTTTGGGCTTTTGTCCAGAAGAGATTAATATTCAAAGAGCATACCCTTTAATTTTCAATAATAGTGATTGAAATTGATTGAGTTTTCTTGTTGTTGGCGCTTCTCTACTCTAAACCCCAATTTTAATTGCTTTCAAGTCATGAAAATAATAACCTGAAAAGAAATCTTATTTTTTAATTTATATTTTAAATCTCATTATACCTAAAAATTTGACCCCTATTTAAATTTAATTTTATTTCGTGCAGTTTTCTGCTGAGCTTTTACATGACATTTTTAAAACTCTTTTATTTTTATTTACATTGCTAGTTTATACCCTTTAATTTTTATATAATTCTGTTAAATATTTAAACTGCCCTTGTCAGTGAAATGAATTTTGATTTGAGTTTGAAGCATGAGGAATATGTTTTAAATAAAATTTGTAATTAATTTTTGAAAATGTTTTAGTTTTTCGTTTTATATGGAGCCATGCGTCGTCGTAGTATGGCAATGAGATAGTTTGTGTGTTTTTATAGGGATCACCGACCTCTCCTTGGGTCTTGCGGCATGGTGATCAGGTAGGGTGGGTAACATCTGCTGTCGCAGTAACATCAGCGCAGCCTCACAAACAGCATTAGCCGGTGCAATGAACCCAACACGGGTATTTGTCTAGTCCTTCGCGTAATGTCCTTTCTTTTAGGCTTCTCTATTCCTTTCTGCTGTCCGTCTGTTCTCCCTTTTTATTTTTCCTTTCCAGCGAGTTTTATTGAGCATTGTCCTGTCCCTTCAAACCAGCACGCGAATCTGATATAATTATTTGTAGAGCAAGCGAGTGTGTAGCACGGTTGTATAACCTTTCTGAACCCATCCCTTTACCGACGTCCTTTGAGCCGGAACCAGCGCGTGCTCCGCTAGAAGCTACAATCCCATCTTCTCGTTCCAACTTAACAGACAGCTTCGTTGTATGTTACACGGAATCGACCGGATCGGATGACTATATCTTATAGTTGCCATAGGAACCATCGGTATCAAAATGGGTCTTAGTAAGAAAACCTTTTTTGTTTTAAATGCTAGCGTTTTCAAACTCTTCCATTATTAATATTAAATGCTTTCAAACAGATTTGCAAATTTTGGTCAAAATCGGATGACTATAACATATAGCTGCCATAGGACCGATCGGTCGGAAAATAGGTCCTATTGAAAAAAACTTTTTTGTTTTCAAGAAAATCGTTCTTAAAGTCGGTAATTCTTAATATTAAACGCTTTCAAACTAATTTGGAACAGTTGATCGACATCGGGTGACTATATCTTATGGTTGCCATAGAACCAACCGGTCGAAAATGGTTCTTAGCAAGAAATTTTTTTTGTTTTTAATGTTAGCGTCGTTTAACTCACTGATTTCAAATTCTATATGCTTTCAAAAGTATTAGCAAAATTTGCTCGAAATCGGATGACTATATCTTAAGGCTGCTTTAGGACCGATCGGTCGGAAAATGCGTCTTAGTGAGAAAAACTTTTTTGTTTTAAATTTTAAGTTTCTTAAGCTCGGCGATTGTAAATTTAATGTTTTTAAAAATTTGGTCGAAATGTTTATTTGTTGGAAAATGGGTTTTAGTTACAAAAATTTTTGATTTTTATATAAGCTTTCTTAAAATCTGACATTTCGAAAACAGCATTTGCAAGGGTATAAAAACTTCGGCACAGACGAAGTTAGCTTGGCCTTCTCGTTTTTGTTGATTTTACCTTCTTCTCTTATTAATAATTTTTCAATATCGTGTACCTTTTGTATGATAAATAATTTTAAATTGACAAGTAAATTTTCTAAGTTCAAGATTCATCATAAATCATTTGTTGTAAAGACCTATGTACAATGGATATGAAAATGTTGTATAACCAAAGTGAATATTATGAATTAAATATGTAAGAGGAATAAGGAATAATTTCCGACTCTAAAGTATGTATATTTTTGATCAGCATCAACAGCCGAGTCGATATAGCCATGTCTAATGGTTTGTAAATAAGACTGCTGTTCAAAAGCATTCAGTCCACCAAAGCTGTTCAAAATAGTTTCTATTCTGTCTGAGTATAGGCCCATTTCCAGAACAAATAAAAATGTATGTCACGAAATTGCCAGTTATTTATGTTCACTCTGAAGACAGTGCAGATGCTGGCCGATTAGCTAATCGATCGTGTGCAGTTCATGCATGAGCATGGAATAATTCATCGGGATTTCAAACTGCAGAAATTGTTGATGGGACTATCTGGAGAGCGGGGCCAGTAGGCGGTTTGTAGCAGACTTCGGTATATCCAAGCGATATGAAGGATACCATCGGTCGGCGTGTTACCAAGGAATTGAAGAATTTGTAAATAAAAATAAATAGACAAATAAAGAAAGAAAAATAATCAAAATTTTATAAATAAAATTGATGTCCGACTTTTGCTGTTACTGGCACAACTGCCGGGATGTGAATGACATCAAATTAGAACTAGCAAAGGTTAACTACGAATCTGATTCCGACAGTTAAAGCAAAGCACACTTGGTAACTCATTTAGGAAAAGCATATAGAAATGATTGAGCTAAAAATAAAAGGTCCCCTGAACGAAAGACGGCCGAGGTAGGCTATTCAAGTATGAATATATATTTCTATATTTAGCTTTCTTTTTATGGCTAAATATTTTTATTTGTATTTGAATTATATACCTCTGATTTCCTTAGCTTAGTATTGCAGACAGAAATGATGTTGATAGGTCTTGTGCGAGAATTTATGAATTAAGGTCAAAATTTGACGTTGAAATGAATGTAAAAACTGAAATTTTGTCCAAATTTCATAAACTAAGAAGTATCATGATATCCTGCTAGAGTGTTATATATTCCGGAGCCTTACATCGTAAAAGGCTGGTAAGGTAGAGTCTGCGTATTGTCTTAGGGATAACAATGTACTCCTCATTGGCATCGAATCGTGATCTTGGTAGAATGGGCGAAGTGGCTGCATTTACATCTTGGCAGTTAACAAAAGAAATCAATCCCCTTTAAGTGTGACATATATATAATATTTTCCTTTTCATTCTCTACTATCTTCTAGCCATTTAGGCCTGTTTCACCTTTTAACGACAGTCTGTTGTACTTCGATCTGATGTTGATTCCTATAGCACGCTTTTGCGAGCCTTTGGTTCAGTGCGATGATCAATCTAACCCTGCCGACCAAATTGTCAAATGCTGCTTTGAAATCTACAAAGAATGCAAATCCTTTTTTTCCCCCTTGTTAAACATGCAGCGCACAATTGTTGATAAATTAAAAATGCAATCAATGGTCCAATATATCCGTCTTAATCCTGCTTGGTATTCGTTTGTAAAATTTCATAAAATTTTAATGTTTGTATATTAATAATAACCGAAATTTCCCATTACTTCAGTAATTTCGCCTGTGAAGTAGGTTTATATTTAGGTATTAAGTTAACTTTTCACTATTTCATTTTCCTTCATATTTCTCACAAGTTGATGAGCATTTTGCGGTCTTTTTTTTGACTTGAAACAACAAAATTGGTATAATTACAGGCTGATAGCCAAAAAGAGCATTTTTTATTACGAATTGCATAAAAAAAAAGAGGATGAAAAAGTCCATCAGCCGTGTAATTTAATAAGCTTTCAAGTTTTCAGACGCTCTTTCTCTGTCGCTGAGTCATGAAAAATTAACATACAAATCGCATGGGGCAGATATTTAAAATGCACTTTGTTGCAGCAACATTGCATAAAATTATTATACAAACAAAAAAAAGCGATAAGAAAAATGTGTAAAAAAGAATCAACGATGCTAAAATGGGTCGACTGGAGGATACCTCAACTCGAAAGTTAATTAGTCCCAGGCCTTGGTTTAGTAAAATGATTTATGAACTTTAAGTACAATTAGCTCATTTATCAAAACTTAATCCCACTTCTCTAACCCTACCGCTGCCTTCTTTCAAATGTTTTTATCTTTTGGTCATTTCTAGGGCATCCTTCCGAATGCTTTAAAGTGCATTAATTTTAATGCAAATATGCAGCAAGCAGCATTAACTTTTGCTGCGCTTTTAAAAATTTACATAATTGCGGAAAGTCAGGCAAAGTCAAACTTGAGTGTTTCCTTTTCTCTATCCGTGTGTGTGAATGTGTGTGTGTGTGTGTGTGTGCAGAGAAAACTTTAATGAAAAACGTCCAGCACTTTGTACAATTAACGATTTTTCATGACTTTTTTTTTTGTTATTGTAGCTGCATGCGCCAAGGCAATTTGCATAAATCAGTGCAAAGTATCTGTGACACATGGAGGCAATGTTGGTTAAGCAGAGGGGCAGCACTGGGAGTGGGGGGGGGGGCTACTTATTGTACTGCGTATGTGTGAGTTGGTACTGAAAAATGTTTACACATTTGCAAATGTCTGAAGGTCAGGGCAAAGGGGGACACAGAGGGCAGCCTGCGACATGATTTAGGCGCCAGTCCAGGCGCTGAGTAATTGTTGTGTGGTGGGTTTGGTTCACGAGCTGTTCGGCTGGCTCTTCTGGTGCAGCTTTAATTTAATTTATGCGCAACAACAGCAACAATAATAGGTCCTACAACAACACAACGAGTGCTGGCTTGTCGAGGGCCACTAAGTGGCCGCTTTAGTAAAATTAAATGCACTCCGAAGAGCCTTGTCGTCATTGCAGTTGCCTCTTAAAGGGTAGAGAAGGGTCGTTGGTTTACTTAGAAAGAGAATCAGAGTTTGGGATTAGTTGAAAATTAATTGATGGAATAGTTTCAAGTATAAAAATAAGTCGTTCTACACGATTTTAGAAGGTCTAATTCAACTTACCACAAAAATATTGTAACGAACACGGGAATGTGTGCTGCTTACTGGAGGCGTACTCTGCCTACGGGGTCGATTGTGATCAGGGAAAATGAGGTGGGTGCTTCGCCACTTAGAGAGCTGCCCCGTCACATAACTAAAGATAGTAGACAGAGTTAGGGAAGGACGGGACAAAACAACCAAATACTGGTCTAAATGATCACACAGACTATGTATGGTCGAAGAACTGAGGTGGTAATGTTCTTCTTCTAATACCCTCCCAACCTGTTAAGACATAAAATCCATTGCCTTTACCCTTTTCAAATGAGGCAAAGAATTTACTTTAGGTGCCCATACAAAGTGAGTATAATTCATATTTAATTCATAATATTCACTTTGGTTATACAACATTTTCATATCCATTGTACATAGGTCTTTACAACAAATGATTTATGATGAATCTTGAACTTAGAAAATTTACTTGTCAATTTAAAATTATTTATCATACAAAAGGTACACGATATTGAAAAATTATTAATAAGAGAAGAAGGTAAAATCAACAAAAACGAGAAGGCCAAGCTAACTTCGTCTGTGCCGAAGATTTTATACCCTTGCAAATGCTGTTTTTGAAATGTCAGAGTTTCAGAACGCTTACATAAAAATCTAAAATATTTTTAACTAAAACCCATTTTCCAACAGATAAACATCTGATTTCGACCAAATTTTGAGAATCTATTTGAAAACTTATCAAATTAACAATCGCGGAGATTAAGAAAGATAAAATTGAAAACAGAAAAGTTTTTCTCACTAAGACTCATTTTCCGACCGATCGGTCCCATGGCAACCATAAGATATAGTCACCCGATGTCGATCAACTTTTTCAAATTAGTTTGAAAGCGTTTAATATTAAGAATCACCGACTTTAAGGACGATTTACTTGAAAACAAAAAAGTTTTTCTTACTAAGACCCATTTTCCGACCTATGGTTCCTATGACAGCTATAAGATATAGTCATCCGATCTTGACCAAAATTTGCAAATCTGTTTGAAAGCATATAATATTAACAATGGCCTAGTTTAAGGCCGCTAACATTGAAAACAAAAAAGTTTTTCTCACCAAGACCCATTTTTTGACCGATGGTTCCTATGGCAGCTATAAGATATAGTTATCCGATCCGGTCGGTTCCGACATATTAGCAGCGTGCAGTAAAAAGAAGACTCTGTGCAAAATTTCGATAGCTTTAAAACTGAGAGACTAGTTTGCGTAAAAACAGACGGACAGACAGACGGACAGACAGACGGACAGACAGACGGACGGACAAAGCTCAATCGACTCAGCTCGTCGCCCTGATCAAGAATATATATAGTTTATGGGGTCGGAAATGAATATTTCAATGCGTTGCAAACTTCTGGGCAAAATTATAATACCCTTTGCAAGGGTATAAAAACTTCAATGTAATCCGTGAATGCTTCTATGCTTAAGGCTTATTGATTACGAATTGGTATTTATTTGAATACTAGGGAATATATGTAGATGAGAATATGTTAAGAATAGATAATGGATATAAAAGTATATATGTACGCGCATGTCAGATTGCATTTCTGTTGGGACTGACGGCTATGTCGTACTTACACGAAGCTTATCCATCGATATCAGCAGGCCTGATGACTGATGTGCTGTATGGACTTTAAAGTTAATTAGATAAATGCAGATATAATATATTAACGTACAGCTATTCCCGACGTCTCATAGATAACTTGTAGGTGTTTCTACTACGCAAGCGAGCTTAAGTAACAAGAGGGTAATTGGGCGCCACATGTCAGTGAACCGGCCCTGGGGTGCACAGTGGTTTTGCTTGTATGGAGCCGCGGCCATAAATACTTCTAGTTGTCATATCATTATGAAATTTTCACCAAAATTCTAGAAAAACATTTTAAACCATATAATACAAAAATTGGACATATCTTACCACTATATCCTATAGCTCCCATAGAAACGATCGGTCCAAATTTTAATAACTTTGTTATTTTCGGTTTGAAACTTTTTCATTTTATTATTATTACATTAAAAATGTAATGTAATGTAAAGGTAAGTAAAGGTTTCCTAAATTATAATTGTAATTTGGTTTAATTTTATGTAAATTATATGAAAGTAACCAAAAAAAATAGCAATAAAAATAATATAACTAGACACTATTCTAAATTTGAGTCATCTAATAGTTGATATGCTGATTTTGATAATGCCGACTTTTTGGCACATGCGAGCTTTCTTTGGCTCTTTCTTAAATGGATCAGAGCTCAACGCAATCTATTTATTAAACCCGTATTTGTTGGAATCCGTGAGATCTTCGGTGTGTGCTGCCTTCTAAACATTTTAATGTCCTTATTTCTCGACTCTTCAGCTTCTTCAGACAACTCTCCAACTTGCACAAGTGCATAACTTATAGCCTCTGGAGCATGAACTAAAATGTTGAGTGCTGAGGGTGGAAGATAGTACCAAGGACACAAATTTATAAGCTCTTTGGCAGTGTCAAGTGCATATTCTCCAAATTTGTCCAGATTGATTTTGTATCCTGATGCCACACACTGCAGCAATGTTGAACACCGGACTATAATATTATCATCAAGACCTGTAATTTCAGCTGCCAATTTTGGGTTGTTGAAGAAATCTCTGGGCATATTGCCATCATTTGAGGTGCCACTTTTTCCACTTCTGTGTTTGTCCACCAAAAGTCCCATTTTTATTCGAAAACTTTCTGCATTTTGGATTAAAAATATTAAAAACAAGAAAGAAAGTCGGTCAAGCCCGACTATAACATACTCTGTACCCTTAACGTGGCAGCTCGCATTTGCTCACGAGTTATACGCGCTCATCTCTAAGTTTCACTCTCTCTCTCTCACTAAATTGCCGTTCAGCAGAATGCTGTGGTGGGAGTGGCGGGGTGGGGGGTGTTTACTGGCCGTTTTGCTCATAACTCGAGTATCGTTCATCCGATCTTTATCATTCCTTTAGCAAATCGATAAATAATTTTGTTTACAAGGTATCTCTAGAAGGAACGAACGACCTATCTTCAAAACTGTAGAAGATATGACGTTTTTTCCAAATTGCGGGGGCGGGAGGGGGCGTGGCAAAAATGGAAAATAAACTTGATCTGCCTACAAGTATAAGAAATATATGCCCCATACATGTCAAACCTCTATCCTTACCATCTCTGAGATCTCTTCGTTCATACGGACGGACGGACAGACAGACAGACAGACGGACATAGCTATATCGAATCGGCTGTTGATGCTGATCAAGATGTTGATCAAGAAAAAGAATCGGAAACGGTTCCTTCTCCCTGTTACATACTTTTGCACAAACTTAATATACTCTGTGTACCTTCGGTACAGAGTATAAAAACGACTATAAGAGTGTAATGTAGATAATCCAAACTCAAAGCGTGATTCGTAAACCTTCTTTGTCACGCAGCAGCCGCTTCGCAAGTCAAATTTGACCTTGAAGAAAAAAGATACGGCGTTAGTATATTGTAGATTATGCACACTTAACTTTAATTTTGTATTATCTTAAGACACACACAAATACATTGAAATTGAAATGAATTGGGGGATCTTGGGGCAACATAGCTAAGGCTTTAAGTAAACATAATAATGACGCACACAATATGTACAAAATACAGAATGAACTAAAGCATTAATTTACAAAAAACGACAACACAAGTTGTCTCTTATTAATATTGGAACTTAAAATAAATACCTTTAACTTCTAAATCCATTCAAAATAACTTAAATTCGGAAACGTTATTAATCGAATGACCACTTTGAAGTTCTCTTTTGTTGTGATATATTCGCCCTGAGTGCAGCTGCGCTTTGAAAATGAGCACGCGTTCATGCTTTCAATGCTATTTTTGAAAGTCCTGTTAGATTTCCAGAAAAAACCGGTTTGCCATTAAGAAGATTGGACATTTAAGAGACAATTTGTTAACATTTTCTCCAAATATTTTGTGATCGATTTTTTGATTTTTGGCCTATGGACGCAACCATTGTGGGGTGGTTTCTCGAATTGAAATCAGAGCGTGATAGCAGCAAAATGATTATGATCCTCAGGCAGGGCTTAGAAGTAGCTGGTACGATGAATTTACTCTAATCCAAATGTCCGCGAAGATTTCAAGGATCATAATCCTAAGCAACTGTGTTCACTCCTTAGAGTGAAGCGACAAAATCCGTACGTGATTGACCAATTCGCGGTACGCATACACGACACCTGTGCTTCTCTGGTCACAAGTGCAGGTATTGGGAACCTTATCAGACACTGAACACTAAATCATGAGAATAATAAGTTTGGGATTTTTTGGTGCTTTCTAGCAATAATTACCTTTGTGTGCTAGGGTGTGTGTGACACCACACACTTTCGGCATCCAATTGCTTAGCAACGCAAACGCATATGCAAATGCAAGGAAGGTTGTTGTGTCAACAACAACAAAAACGGAATCTCCCAGTCGACAGTATATTAAGATCTAGACAAATTGCAAAGTTAATTCACGCCCGTGTGCACTTGATTGGATTGAGGTTATGGCACCACGTGTACATATATAAATGCGTAATATAGTTGGCCTTAAATGCTGAGGGAGCAACGAAATGCTCACTCTCCAATCCTTTGGCTTAGTCAATGGTTGGATATAGACCGATATTGAGATTCACGTGGTATATCTTAACTTTTGCTAAGGCGCAATATTTTATGACCGTTCTCGTCAAGCACAAAATCCAAAAAGAAAGAGGCTGGCAGGAAATGCTCAATGCACAATTGATCAGTATTAGTTAATAAAGGGATCATGCTAACCGAATACTGGGTAACAGCTGTGATCTATGGGTTGCCAGACTGTTAGCATTGGACATTGGCACAGTCTCCAACAAATGTTTATGTTCTGCAATGCATTTCGCAAACTTACACCCCTACAATATATGTAATGTAAAATTGGCTCAACTGCACCAAAGCAGGACCAGGCCAAGCTTCTCGCAATCTCTTGGCGTGTGCACACAGTATACGGCTTAAAGGCAAGTGTTGCCCGCATAAGTAGGCAATGGTTTTTGTTGTTCTGTTTATATCGCCCAACCTAGCGTATGCTTAATCTTAGCATCTCTCGTCATTTGATATTATCATAAGCAACATCTTATATTCTTAACTAAAGTCCTTTCCAATAAATTAATTAAGCATGAAATTTATGATTATTGCTTCAATGCGTTCATTTTTGTTTCGTTTTTCCGTTTCTCTTTCTTTTCTTTTCTTTTTTTTTTTTGCCATTGTTTATCTGTGGCAGTTCATAAATAATCCGTATAATTTATGCATTGTCATATATTTCCGGCCAAAATGTTGGCGATTTTGAAAACTCAATTGCTTGCCAGCCAATTTAAGCTTGCAGGCTTCAAATTTGCTTTTCTTTTCAAGTAGGGGCGTTGGTAGATGATTTCATAATTCAGAAATTCTTCGATTTATGCGATTGGTTGTGTACTCACTCTCTCTCTCTCTCTCTGGACAAGCATTTTCAGGCTTTGCTGTTCCTCTTAAGCCGCATGCCAATCGTAATTTACGAGTAGCCACAATAACGCACTTGCCTTGTTCCGTATATGTGTTTGTGCCAAGACTACAGTGAGTGCAAACCTGGTGTTTCTATTTACAGTTGTTTCTCTCGATGTTGTTGTTGTGGTTGTTGTTAGCCCCCTATCGGGTTTGGTCTGGTCATAAATTTCCGTTTTTGGTTAACTGCTGTTATAACGCCTTGGCCCCAGAGTAGAGAAACCAAAATCCAGCAACACCAAAACTCAGTTAGACCCTACTATCTCTGTGTGTGTGTGTGTACAGCTTGCGATAGCCACAACTAAACATGAATGCATCTCTCTCAATGCTTGGGCTTAGAAATTTATGCACTTCTCGCTTTGAATGCGAGATTCTAAATCCGAATCCGAATCCCTTTGTAATTGGAAATTGCAGTTAAAAAGTTTATTTTTTGGCCAAGTAATGGCAACAGTTTTCCGATTTGTATTTGCCAATTTAAGTGTGCCAGTGTGCGTGTGCGTGTGCGTCGTGTGTATTTGGGTCGGAAACTTTTTGGCATTTTGACCAGTAATTGAACTCGCAAAAATGTCAACATAGTTCAACTGTGTTTTGTAATTAGAATTTGTCATTGTCAATTGTCGGAAACTTGTAAATTGCTCAAAATGTTCAAACACAAAGGACCCAAATGAGTACATAAATCATTTTAAATTGCATAAAATATGGGAGATAAATTTGATACTTATTTTGCGGATTGTAAAAGTTGCCGGAAAAACTAATTTTAACAAATTATCTAGCATCAAATTAATAACAACAAAAATTTGCTATTTAAAGGACTCCCGGAAGAACATCTTTTCACTCTCTCAAAAATTTTACTTAGCAAAGGCATCACAAGACAATTTTAACCCACGTCTATATATCACAAAGTCATTTCACCCATTACAACAAAACGTCAATTCAACACGTTCAATGTTAACAAAAAGAAAAGTCATCAAAGCACAATTTAATCGCACGTCAGTTTTTCATTGAGCCATTTCACTGAACATAAACATATATATCAGATATACATATCAGGGCTGCAAACCCAAAAAAAATTTTCGGAACCTCCGGTATATTTAAAATAACAATAAATTTTATTAATATACAAAAAAATATTCAGTTTTTTTATTTTTGTTTACTTAAGTGTAATATTAATCTTTAATTTAAATTTATGAGTAGTATGTCTTCGAGTAGTTGACTGTCTATGCTACTTCTTTGATCAGACAAAATAAATTTTAAGGTGGAAAAAGCTCTTTCAACTGAGACTTGAGTGGATGGCACTGATAAGACAGTTAGCGCAACAGCTTTAAGCTGATTACATTGATGAGATGTCCAAAACTTTAAAATGTTGGACTTAGACGGTTCTCTATCAATGCCATCAAAGGCTCTAATTATGTCATTAATCGTTTTATTTTTTGAAACACTTTGCTGGTCGTTAACATTGCGGAGATAATTTTCTACATCGTCATCTTCTGAAATAGATAATGACAAAGCCAAATTCGGAACCTCAACACTGTTTAAGCTTTGAAGTCTATGAAAAATATTACCAATGTGTTGCTTGTATATATATAATAGACTTTGGAATCGAGGATCTAGAAACAAAGAGGCTAGTATGGATGGAGATTTTATGACAAACTCGGAACGTTTTTCTAGAACTTTCAACAAAATGTCATTATGGTGATTTTGAGACTCTGTCGGACAACATCGACCAGACAACAAAAAAGTCGTTAGGCAGGAGATCAGATTTCTGAAGTTTTAAGGAAGCGTCATACAGTGGACGTAGTACTGAAAAAACGGCATCTACTTTTTGCCATTCTGCTTGGCTTAAATGTAACGATTTTATTTCGCTCGAATGCTCAATGCAAAAATCTTTGAGATCGAGTAAGCGTTCGCACATTTTTAATGTAGAGTTCCATCTTGTAAGACAGTCGAGAATTGGTTTCTTTAAATTGCTTGCAAGCAACAAATTAAGGCATATGGGAGTTCGTAGCGCAACTAAATTAATCATATGCGCTGCACAACGTATTGTAGTTATCTGATTATCCTGTAAATCCATATGTACCATACTGTGTGCGTTGCAACTGCATTCACCCTCAGCATCATCCAGTTCAGATTTGCAAATGTTTTCCATTATATCGCCCACACGAACCATGTTGGCTCCGTTGTCAACTGTATAGGTGTACACCTGACACATAGATACATTGTAGGACTGTAAGACGTCGACTATAATTGATGTGAGATTGGCGCTCGTGTGCTGGTTATGGACTTCTTTCATTGCTAGTGTATAAATCTTCAGTTCGCCCTCTAAAATAATTTGCACATTTATGCCAATTATCGACCGGTCTAAACGACTAACACAATCGGCTTTGATGGATATCAATCTGAAATAACACAGAAAATATTATGCTTTATTGATTGTCAATTCATTTATTGGCTTTCAAATACTACATACATATATATCACGAGTACATCACACGCGCAAAAATATATACATACACATGAATGCATAAACATGTACGTCGATTTTCGGCATATGCACATACATATGTATCAGCAGTGAGAATTTAGATATTTTTCCCACCAGATATCGACTGTTAAATAGCTAAACAATGTCAAATAATTAGCTAGAATTGCAGGCTCCAGTTTTCGAGCTTACAAAATAGCTATGTTTGGTGGGAAAAATAGCTAAATTGGCAATTTTGGTATGCACATACATATATACATATGTATATATGCAAGTGAATTCATACATACAAATATTTAGCTAGCCATGTATGTATGTATGCATGAATGTAGATATGTACAGACATATTTTTTCTGAACTTACCGATTCTGCAAAACATTGATTATGCTTTCTCGTATGCGTTGAGCTTTTAATGCAATTACATCTCTAATGTTTTGCCTGTTTATAGCAAGTGGCGGCTCAAAGGCATTGCACAAAGGCTCAATGATTTTACGGAAGCCTGAATCCTCTAGCATCTTCAAAGGCCGACCAATTCTTTGTTATAAGCTCTACACAAGCATCCGATATAGCTTCTTTGGAGATTTTCACTTTGATCAGTCTTTCACTCACAAAATTGAGCATAGATTGGTGTTGGTTTGCCACACTAGGAACTTTTTTTTCACAATAATTTGTTCAAAAATGCTTTTATGTTTTCGTTCAAGGTGCCGCATCAAATTAGCTGCATGACGGCCGGTCATCTTGTGTTTACATTCGTGACATTCTGTGCTCACATAGTATGTAAATTTCGTATATGTTAAATTTGATGTCATTGCTGAGCACCTCCTTAGTTAAACTTCTTAAACAAAATGAAATGCGCGTGCCACTTCTGATTTGTATACACATGTTTTTGTCTCTTTCGTTTTCAATTCTTCTTTGGGCAAATTTTTGGCGCTTTTGTATGTATGTATATATTTTTGCTTAAGCATGCACAAATTTGCTTAGCGCCCGATACACCAAAACGCTAATTAACGTTTGTCGCAAAATTTGTGTTCGGCGCTTTAGATCAGTGGTGGGTAAACTCTTGCTTCGAGATTTTTTTTGGTAATTGGCGCCAGTCAGTCTCATAATAATCTGCGTCGCAAATTAACTCGCTTGGAATTGTGCACAAAAACAACAAATAGCCCGCGCGCATACGAAAAACGCGGCCATATACAAGCACGGCATTATACAAAACAAAAACAGTTTCATATGCGTGCTCTCCTCTCTTTCTTTCCGAACGAAGGTTTTGTTATTGGCGCGTGCAGACCTGCAATAACAATATCATATGTGACTCTCTTCTCTCTCTCTCCAATGTCTCTGGCAAATTAAAAAGCAACAACAATGTTGATGAGACAGCAATGACCACACACACACACTCACCCAAACAAACGAAAATCGGTTTTCTCTATCTATTTCTTGTAGTTCTTCTTGCTTGAGTTGTATTTTGTGCATTTGTATTGACTTTCACGCGCTCGTAAGCTCATTCTGGGCACCCCTGGTTTAGATTGAAACGGGCGCATATGTATAAGATGAAAAATTAAACGTTCAATACACTGCACACTGTACGCTGTACATACATAGCTATTTACATTGAATTTGTATATTACAAATTAATATGTTTGACTGGAAGTAAGAGCAAAGTATGTATTTCATAGTCGGGTTTGACCGACTTTCAGTATTGTTATATTTCTAATTGTTGAATTATATGACTAGTGGCCAAAGGCTGCGGTCAGCAGTTTGGCATAAACTACGAAGAAACATTCTCACCCGTTGTGAGGTATGCAACGATACGAATGGTGTTGGGCATAGCGGCTGAATTGGAGCTGCATGTACACCAACTCGATGTGTCCACCGCATATCTGAATGGCGAACTACATGATGATGTTTATATGAAGCAGCCCAAAATGTTTGAAGAACTTGGTGTTACTGTTCTCAAACTGAAGAAGTCCCTTTACGGCCTAAAACAGTCTGGCCGAATGTGGAACCTGAAGCTGCACGAAATGCTAACGCAAATTGGTTTTGCGGCATGCCCCAGTGAACCGTGCATTTACACAAAGCACCAAGAAGGCCAAATAAACATCATTGCGGTTTATGTAGATGATCTGATGATTTGTTCTTCAGACATCGGTGAGTTGGTCACAATTAAGCAAAAGATTTCTCGTATATTTCAGATCGTAGACAAAGGTCCCATACATCACTTTCTCGGTATGCAAATCGAGAGGGAAGGCGCTACAGGAGCGATAAGTATCACCCAACAGCAGCATGTGTTGCAGCTACTCAAGAGGTGTGGCATGGAAGCGTGCCGCACAACATCAGTCCCACTGGTAGCTGGCTATACCACTAAGTGTGACAGCCAAAATTGTGGAAAGGCGAACCAGGCGGAGTACCTGTCACTGATCGGGTCCCTGATGTACTTGGCGGTTACATCCAGACCTGACATTTTGCATTCTGTATGCAAGCTGTCGCAAAGGAACACTGACCCTCACCACGAGCACTGGTCAGCAGCAAAGCAGGTGTTGAGGTACCTGCACACGACATCGTCCATGCGTATTACCTATACGAAGACTGGAGAGTCTATCAAAGGATATGTCGACGCGGATTGGGGCGGAGACGCCACTGATCGAAGATCCTACACTGGATATGCCTTCATGCTTGGAGGCAGTGCGTTCTCATGGGAGAGCAAAAAGCAGTCATCGGTAGCCCTTAGCAGCACAGAGGCTGAGTACATGGCTCTCTCGGAAGCAACGAAAGAAGCAGTTTATATTGTAAAGCTCTACAATGAAATGAACCTGTTTGACGACTTGAAATCTATAGTAATTCATGGCGATAATTTGAGTGCCATGAACTTGGTCAAAAACCCTGTATACCATGCTAGGAGCAAGCATATAGACATACGATTTCATTTTGTAAGAAAAGTTTTTAGTAAGGATATAATTGAATTAGAGTATTGCCCTACGAATGATATGTCTGCAGATATCTTGACTAAAAACCTTTCCAAATCAAAACATGACAATTGTATAAAGTTGCTTGGCCTTAAGCTAAATTAGGAATGTATGTATTGAAAGGGAGTGTTGAATTATATGAATTGAGCAATACAACATTGTGGCAACTCTCTTTCCAATGTAAACAGAAGTCATATGATTATCGATACTGCGCTCGATACTTGTGTGAATATGTATAAATGAATCTGTATACAATAAACTCTCTCTCACTCTTTGTCTAATCTTCAAACGAACAAGCTCTGCTTCTATTATTTCTACTACGGTTCTCGCAAATCTCCTACACTAATTGTCGACTCTGTTGTGGTTTTGTGGTGTTGCGTTTTCAACGCTATTCTCTCAAAGTTTGCTTGCCCTCTCCGTTCCGATACTTCCCAAAGCATTGGCATGTCTGTGGGTGTAAAAATCAAACTACGGTGAAGACGAGAAGGGGTTGATGCCCTCTGTCCCACGAGGAAATAAGAATTCAAAAAGAAGAATACTTTATTGTGGGCTTTGAGGGATTCAAGAGTCTGGGGTTTGTGGACAAAACCCCGTTTTTATCAAACAATCTTGTGGCCCAAACCAATTAAAACGCCTTACTATCTTTTCGAAGTGAATTTTGCATGTCCTTATCAATTTGAAAATTGTAATATACTTTTGCCTCTCTCCCTGAAATATGTGCGATTTTGGCTGACTTGCTATTGGACTTTTCTTTTAGTCATTTCTTGCTGCTTCATTTAATATTCATAGTTTTTCTTGCCACAAAGTCAAATGAATATTATTTACTCAAATACTTGTCTCTCGCATTTCGGTAATTAAAAACAAATGCAAATTTAAATTCATTTCAACTTTTTATCAGCAAAACTTTTGTATTAATCATACGCCCTGTTTGCCTCGAAGCAGCAGCAGGACTCAAGATGATCTCAAAGTTGACATGTACACATTAGTTGCCCATGGCAGATAAGCCTGGCAGTCCATTTAGCAGTAGCTTTGCCTGCCTCCACCCCCACCCCCCCCCCCAAACTTTAGACTTGTGCAAGCAGAGTTTGATTGCCATTTGCTTAAATTTGCTAGGCAACAGCAAAAAGATCCCACCAAGTACGTGCTACAGTGACTGCAAAAAAAATAGGAAAAATAATAATTTGGCACGTACACCGCGCGCGCCTCTTCCCCCATACCCAACTTCCGTTTTCGCAGTTTTGCGGCTGCATTTGCATTGCATCCTTCGTTTTGTTTATCTATTCACTTTTTGGTATTTGCCTCGTTTGCCACTTTGTTTGGCATTGCCGGTTGGCGTGTAATTTCTTTTTGGAAAATATCAACATCGGAAACAACTTTTTGATATCGATGTAAACTTTAATTTGTTTAGCAAATATTTGTCTACATCATTTTGTTTTTGGTTTGAATTGAGCTGTGAAATTGCTCAAGTGCTTGCCATTAGTTTGATTGCCCATAATGTTGTTCAAGTAAGTGTGAGGTGAAGAGGAGCTTGAAAATGGATATTTGATATTTTTATAATTTTGGTAAAAGTTTTGAGTTAATGTTTCCATTCACTTGCCTTGACTGGCTTTTATCTCTTCATCATCATCATTAGTTTCGCCTAAAAGCATTTTTGAATGCTCACTCACCTTACACCTGCTAAAGTTTAGATGAGCTGTGCACACCCTCATCCACCGTTAACCCTTTGAACCAGCTGCACACTAATTAGTTGAAGTTGTGTGGCAAGTGTTGCAGTTAATTGACTTTTGACGACCCGTCGTTGTCGTTCTTTGCGGTTAAGCGGTGGCTCACCGCATTGCCATTGCCTTTTTTTTATTTAGCTTTCCTTTTTTGTCTGGGACTTTCTTTCTGAATTTCACTTTTGGATTTACTTCTCGAGATGCTTATGAATTCAATGAAGCAAACACTAAGCTGCCTTTCATGGTTGCATTTGCCTTGCTCTTGGCCAAGTCAACTGGAGAGGGTAACTGTAGCCATTTGAAGGATCCTTTTAGCCAACGAGTATCCACTCTCTTGGCCTGCTTAACAAGATTAGGTCTGTAATTACGCATTAAATAACTCTGCACTGCTGCCACTAGAGAGAGCTGCACTTAGGGTGAGGTCAGGGAAGGAGGGAGAAGAGTGCAGCAATGTACATAAACATTTTGTTGCCGCTTTATTATAATAAATTCAGTTCGGAGGCAGCAGCAGAACTGCTGTTATTAGACAGTGAATATATTTTGAGCTATTTAGGAGACACCTAAAATTTCAAAAACATTTCTTATCAAATTAGCAAAATATTGTAAAAGAATTCATAATGTGAAGGCAAAGAAGAAATCTATATTTTTTTTGATCTTGGGTCAACTTGTGTAGTGGGCTGCCTTTTGAGTCGTCAGCCAAACGAAACTGAACTTTGTTAGGTGATAGTAGCAAAGTCACTAAACAAAAGTCACTGAACAAGGGTCATTGAACAAGAGTTACTGAACGTGATTCCCCTAACAAGAGTCACTGAACAAAGTAAGAACTTTGATAGAAGAACATGTTCCCTTGTTCAGTTTGAAATGAGCCACTTATTATTGTTCACTCAGTCAAGAGTCACTGAACTGGAGTCACTGAGAAATGCCACTGAAATGAGTCACTGAACAAAAGTCACTGAACAAAAGTCACTGAACAAAAGTCACTGAACAAAAATCACTGAACAAAAGTCACTGATCTAAAGTTACTAGACCAGAGTCACTGAATAAGGCTCATTGAACATGAATCCAGAAACAAGAGTCGCTGAACTGGACTCGCAAAACAAGAGTAGCTGAGATATGTCACTGAGATGAGTCACTGAACAAAAGTCGATTAAAAAGAGGCGCCGATAAATGTCACTGAGAAGAGTCACTAAACAAGAGTAACTGAACAAGAGTCATTGTACAAGAGTTGAGTGACAGAGCTGTAAAGAGGAAGGCAGAAGGCACTCAGCCAACTAGTAGTTTAACTTTATCCAAAGTGTAAATCTATGACTTTTAATCGTAGATCAAAAGAGGGGTTCTTTTGATTAACTATTTATTGGATTCTTATCAACTTGAACAAGTTGAATCTTTCCATGATCTGGGTATTACCCTCGACCATAAACTTTCTTATGGCACTCACATTGAACTTTCTGTGAATAAAGCCATGGGATTGTTAGGTTTTATTAAACGTTGGTCTAAGGAGTTCAATGATCCCTACACGACCAAGCTTTTGTTTATATCCCTAGTGAGGTCTATTTTGGAGTTTGGTTCGTGTATTTGGAACCCTCAATCACTCACGCTGAGTAAACGTATCGAATCTGTCCAGAAGCAGTTCCTTTTGTTTGCCCTTCGCAACCTGGGCTGGGACCCACAGTTGAGACTTCCTCCCTATATTTCCAGGCTTAAGCTTTTAGACTTATCTTCACTTGAGCATAGACGTACCATGTTGGGTATAATGTTTCTAAACGGCCGCGTGAACCTTTATGTCCCTTCAAGACAAACTCGAAACTATATTCCCTTGAGGCTTCCTGTTGCTTCTACTTTATATGCTTCTAATGGTCCTTTACGCATTCTGTGTAGGGATTACAATAATATCTTTCCTCTTCTCAGTGATAACCTTTCCTACGAAGGCCTGCGGTCTCTTATTCTTTACAATCTTGCACTTGCATTGTTTCTAGTTTTTCTAGGAAATTCTTCCGATCACCAACGCTGCGAGCTGCGGCGTAGCTGGTCATACCGACAAAATAAATTACCCCCACCGGATCGGAAGGCGTTTCTTCTATTTACTCATTTTGTTTTCCTTTCTACACCCCTTATTTTGTATCGTTTTATATTCTATTATATTGTAGCTGTGTCTTTTAGACGAAGCTGCAATTAAAATAAATAAATAAATAAAAAACAAGAAAGAAAGTCGGTCAAGCCCGACTATAACATACTCTGTACCCTTACACTCGCATTTGCTCAGGAGTCAAACGGCCAGTTAACACTCTGCGCACAACGCGGTGCGCTCTCTAAATTTCTCTCTCTCTCTCTTTCTCTCTCGCACTAAGATTGCCTGTGTTGAACGGTTAGGGTATGTTGCTGTGGTTGTTGGTGGGGGGGTGGGTGGTGGCCGTTTTTTGCCCATAACTTGAGTATCGTTCATCCGATCTTTACCATTCCTTCAGCAAATCGATAAATAATTTTGTTTACAAGGTATCTCTAGAAGAAACAAACGATCTATCTCCAAAACTGTAGGAGATATGAAGTTTTTTCCAAATTGCGGGGGCGGGAGGAGGCGTGGCAAAAATTGAAAATAAACTTGATCTGCCTGCAAGTATAAGAAATATATGTCCCATACATGTCAAACCTCTATCTCTTACCATCTCTGAGATCTCTTCGTTCATACGGACGGACAGACAGACAGACGCACAGACGGACATGGCTATATCGACTCGGCTGTTGATGCTGATCAAGAATATATATACTTTATAGGGTCGGAAACGATTCCTTCTCCCTGTTACATACGTTTGCACAAACTTAATATACTCTATGTACCTTCGGTACAGAGTATAAAAAATAAAAGGAAGGAAGTTTAATTAGTTAAAAATTCACACGAATCTTTATAAGCCCATGGGTATATCACACGTGCTTGACGCAGAGCCAGGGTAGTCTTCATCCCCAAGTCCTTCAGACTCATCAGCTTTACTTCGTTTTTATTGAAAACGATTGAAAAGCTAGTGGACAATTGCAAACGAAGTACGCTGCTAAAGAATGCACCCATCCAATCAACACAGTAGCATTTGTATCAACTCGGGAAGATGCTCGAGAAAACAATAGAAGACAAGGAAATGGATTTATGAGCCTTCCTAGACATTGAGGGAGCATTCGAAAACACATCCCATAGTGCTGTCAAGAATTGCCTAATCAGCAGAGGAATAAGCCCCACAGTAGGCAGATGAATAGATTCACTTTTACGATGCTTAGAAGCCTCTGCAGTAGTAGAAGTAACCACAACTAGAGGACGCCCACTATTGTGGAGCCTACTTGTGGATGAGCTTCGAGAAAGACTCGCGTCTCTGGGCATAGCATGCCAAGCATACGCTGATGACATTGTCATCCTTGCAATAGGAAAATACGAAGAAACCCTGTGTGACATAGTCCTGAGGGAACTGAAAGTGACCTCCGATTGGTGCAAGGAGGTTGGGCTCAACCTAAATCCTGCGAAAACCCTTATAGTACCGTTCACTAGAAAATACAAGCTAAGCAGAATGAGGTCAGTACGCCTATACGGCTGCCTCATTACACCAGAAAAAGAAGTCAAATATGCCATAGCTGGGCAGATTCTAATGATTTTTTACAGGTGAATTGAATTTACAGGATATAAAGAAGGACTTAAGCTTAAAGTAACAGATTATAGATATATATATAGAATTGAAAGAAATACTAATTAGAGCAAGTGAATAATATTAGATGATTTAAGGAATTTTATTATATCTAGAAGGTCTTTTTGCAGATGGATCTGTAAGGAAGGAGGTTAGGTTTCGGTTGGAGAAGCTGTTCCTTTGGCTTTGCAGTGAAATGCACTCGTTCAGGACGTGATCTATTGTAAGAGGTTCACTTGTGTTGCAGAGGTGGCAGTTGTTACTATTGTTTTGTGAGAGCCAATATTCGTGTGTGAGTCTTGTATGTCCAAGTCGTAGTCTGATAAGTTTTACCAGTTATTTTCCTGGTAGGCGACTGATTTCTGTCTGCTTGAGGTGGTGGTCGATATTGTTTTTGCTCGGATTTAAGGACTGATACCAGAGTGAAGTGTGCTTTATTAGGATTATGTTAATATTTGAAAAGGCGTGTTTTATGTATCCATTAATGTCTGTTTTATTAATGTTTGAGGATGTGATAAGAGGAGATGTTGTTGCTCTTTTCGCTGTTTCGTCAGCATATTCATTGCCAAATATTCCAACATTGCTGGGTATCCAAAGGACTTTAATTTTTGGGAAGTACCTAATTAAAAGAGTTTTTATAGTTGCTGGACGAATTGTTTTTGTTCTGAATAGCATCCGGCTGCCTCATTACACCAGAAAAAGAGGTCAAATGTTAACTATTTATAATTTGTCTTTGTCAGAAGGCTCACTTGGCGCAAACACATAGACTCGAAAAAACTTCAAATAAGGCTAAAGGCCAACAGCTTTCACTGGCTAATTAGCTCCCGTTCCCCTCTAAAGCTGGAATATAAAGTCTTACTGTACAAAAGCATCATAAAGCCTGTCTGGACTTATGGCTCACAGCTATGGGGAAATGCCTGTGCGAGTAGTGTGGACATCCTTCAAAGATCACAATCAAGCATTCTTAGAACACTCACTGGAGCGCCATGGTACATTCGCAACGAGTGTATCCACAACGACCTGAGGATCCCACTAGTCGAAACTGAAATACAGCAACTAAAGCGCAAATATTCTGAAAAGCTTCTAGCCCACTCTAATGAAGTTGCACAATCTCTCACCCTGCAAGCAACGCATTCTACCACCTACCAACCCAGCGACCGAGTTAAAGGGCCGCAGAACATAAACTAGCTCCAATAGAGGATGGTTGTTTAATAGTTTCTAGATTAAGATTTGAAAAATTATTGTAAGTCTCATTAAGAGAAGATTCAATAAATACTAAAAAAAGGTAAAAAAAAAAAAAATTCTTTGTCTTTAAATCGTCAAATGTCATTCGGACAGCGACTAATATTTAGTAAAAACTTTGACATTTACGAAATGGGTCGCTATTCGCTTGAAGAAAGTTGGGAAATATTTAACACATATTTCCAAAGTGGTGAGTCCTCGACTCAAACTGTGCGAAATTTGGAAAAAAACATTTAACAAAAAAATGTTCCGAAAACTCAATTTGTGGATCAATTTGTGAAGCGAGTTCGTGAAACTGAAATGTTGGTGGATAAACCAACCCGTGTACGTACTCGTCCGGTGCGCTCGACCGAAAACATAGCAGCGGTTGCTGAAAATGTGCGTGGACAATCATCGACGTCAACGCACTTCTTTCTTTCGCGCACTTCTTTGATGCGAATTTTGCATAAAGACCTTGCCATGAAGCCATACATAGTTCAATTGGTGCAGCAGCTAAAGCCAATTGACCATCCGAATCGTCACAGTTCGCAAATCGGGCGGAAGATCGTTTGGCCGAAGATGTTGCATTTTACCGAAAAAACCATCTTTTCGGATGAAGCACGTTTCCACCTCGGTGGTTATGTTAATAAACAAAATTGTCGCATCTGGGGAACAGAAAATCCGCATATCGTCGTCGAGAAGCCAATGCACCCGCCACGTGTCACTGTTTGGTTCGGATTTTGGTCCATTTTCTTTGAAAATGAAGAAGGAGCCACCGTGTCCATGAATGGTGAATGTTAAGTGATTGGTTCTTCGAGGAAATTGAAACGGACTACTTGGACGATATTTGGTTTCAACAAGACGGTTTCAAATCGATCTTATGCGCCCTATCTTCGAAAATCGAATAATCAGCAAATATGGAGATGTGAATTGGTCGCCAAGAAGCTATGATCTGACACCGTTAGACTTTTATCTTTGGGGAGCGGTCAAGGACAAATGTTATGCAAACAATGCTGAAACAATTGATGAGTTGAAGAACGAGATTCGAGTTGCTATTGCTGACAATTGAAAATGTTCTCAAAAATTGGTTGGATCGAATGGGCTACTGCCAAGTCAGCCGTGGTGGTCATTTGACCGAAATGGCTTTTCATAAATAAATGACATGAATCAACCTTTCCAATAAATGTTCAACCATTGAAACATATCGCGCCGTTTTCTTTTTATAGCAAAATTAAATTCCAATTTTTAAAAGGACCACCCTGTAATTGAATAGCCTACCTCGGCCGACTTTCGTTCAGGGGACCTTTTATTTTTAACACAATCATTTCTATATGCTTTCCCTACCAGCTATTCCCTAAACGAGTTGCCAAGTGTGCTTTGTTTTAACTGTCAGAGTCAGATTCGTAGTTAACCTTTGCTAGTTCTAATTTGATGTCATTCACATCCCGGCAGTTGTGCCAGTAACAGCAAAAGTCGGACATCAATTTTATTTATAAAATTTTGATTATTTTTCTTTCTTTATCTATCTTTTTGGTTTTTATTTACAAATTTTGGGATCCGTCCGCGACAAACCGCCTACTGGCCCGCTCTCCAGATAGTCCCATCAACAAATTCTGCAGTTTGAAATCCCGATGAATTATGCCATGCTCATGCATGAACTGCACACGATCGATCAGCTAATCGGCTAGCATCAGCACCGTCTTTATAATGAATGTAAATAGCTGGCAATTTCGTGACATAAATTTTTATTTGTTTTGCAAAGCCCTATACTCAGATAAGATTCAAAATTTAGTTCGGCACGATAATTCACATGAATAGAAACTATTTTGAACAGCTTGGAGGACGGACTGAATGCTTTTGAACAGCAGTCTTATTTACAGACAGATGGACATGGCTATATCGACTCGGCTGTTGATGCTGATCAAGAATATACATATTTCTGAGTCGGAAATGATTCCTTATTCCTCTTACTTACTATTCTTCTTACTTACTTTTCTTGCTTAATATGCTCTGTTAATATACTTTGGTACAGAGTATGACATAAGTTTGACAGCAAATTGAAAGCATTATTTGGCTTTATGTAGATCGATCCAGAGCTACGCAGCACAAGTTTGGGGACACAGATTGTTTGATGAGGTGAATGTGGTACAGACTGTTTCCCTAAAACAGACACTTAAATTGCCACAAAATACCCCAACATTCTGCCTAATTCTAGACTCTGGTCTTCCTCATAGCCATATGTACATTGTACAATGAACATTTTATCTACATGGTTTATTCACAAAAATTGGCGGCTTATTTATTTTTTGCCGCATCGTTGCTAATAGGGACAAAGGAAAGAGAGCGAAACAAAATCTGTATATTCCTCATCTTTCCTTTTTTTTTTTGATTACACTGCCAATTTGATCGTATGAACAAGTACTCACACATGGTTTTTGCTTGCGCGATCGTCTTTTTTAAGTTAGTGACTGAAAAAGAAAGCCTTAAACATACTTATCTACTTCTGCTCTATATATAAAACAGTGTGTCCTGATTCACTGATTCACTGACTGATTGGCAATCAACGCAGAGCGCAAACGGTAAGAGATAGAAGGCTGAAATTTGGACAGGAATTTCAATTAGTGTTGAAAGTGCGTACTAAGACGGGAGTTTGAAAATTCCAACCGGAAAAGTCGGAAAAGCGTCTGAAACGTTTGTATGGGAAAAATTTTGGTTTTTCATCCGATTGACTTGAAATTGGGTTTGTAAGCATAGTACGCGAAATAATTCGACACGTATTTTCCCGATTTTGGAAAATCCGCCCAGGAGGAAAATGGCCGGAAAATTCTGCATGCAAAAAACTTATTTTTCATCCGATTGAGTTGAAACTCGGTTTGTAATGATAGAATACGAAATAATTTGACATGTGATTTTCCAATGTCGGAAAATCCGCCCCCAGGCGCGAAAATTCCCGGGAAATTCAGCTTGCAAAAAAACTATTTTCATCCGATTGGCTTGAAACTCGGTTTGTAATGATAGAATACGAAATAAAGTGAAATGGGGCGACGATAAACGAAACGATAACGACAACGACAACGACAACGACTACCGACAAACGACTACCGACAAACGACAAACGAAAAACGACAAACGACAAATGACAAAGAACAAAGGACATAGCGACGATAGCGACGATAGCGACGATAGCGACGATAGCGACGATAGCGACGATAGCGACGATAGCGACGATAGCGACGATAGCGACGATAGCGACGATAGCGACGATAGCGACGATAGCGACGATAGCGACGATAGCGACGATAGCGACGATAGCGACGATAGCGACGATAGCGACGATAGCGACGATAGCGACGATAGCGACGATAGCGACGATAGCGACGATAGCGACGATAGCGACGATAGCGACGATAGCGACGATAGCGACGATAGCGACGATAGCGACGATAGCGACGATAGCGACGATAGCGACGATAGCGACGATAGCGACGATAGCGACGATAGCGACGATAGCGACGATAGCGATAGCGATAGCGATAGCGATAGCGATAGCGATAGCGATAGCGATAGCGATAGCGATAGCGATAGCGATAGCGATAGCGTTAGCGATAGCGATAGCGATAGCGATAGCGATAGCGATAGCGATAGCGATAGCGATAGCGATAGCGATAGCGATAGCGATAGCGATAGCGATAACGGGAACGGTCACGGTGGGTGGGAAGTGGGTGGGAATTGGAGGGAAAACCCAGCATCAATGTCGTTACGGGGAAAAGACGATGTAAGACGATGAATTCATGCTGATGTATGCAAGATTCGCTTTGTGGGCTTCACGGGGAACACAAATTAACAAGGCTATACAATTGGCGACGCAGCGAAGCGTGACGGGCTATATGCTAGTTTATGTATATATGAGTGAATGAAAAATATTTCTGGCACGCCGTCATCTTGACAGCTTGACAAGTTGCGCTGTGATCTCGACAATGTATGGAATAGAGCAATGCACATTTTTTATTGGCTTATTGATTCTTAATAAGATTGCTTGTGGACACTACTGTTACCATTTCTTACATTACATTTCTTAAGTGCGCGATGCCTCGATCAAAATCAAGCATTTTCCGGAAATGGTTTTCCATTGATAAGGAAATATTTTTTTATTATTATTCATGTAGAGCTAACAGTATAATGTATACTTACAGGTTAGCTTAGGGTCAAGGAGCAATGGTGATGTAGTAATAAATGACGAATTTAAGCTAGTTTAGTAACTATTCGCATCGGCTTTAAAGAGATTAATACAATGCAACATGGTTCTGAAATCGATATTTTTCATTAATAACATCAAAATATACAATGAGAGTAAGGTCGGAATCAAATCTTACTTTTTATGCTTAAAAATTGGCCGACATTTTTTTCCCTGTGAAAGTATGATTTGTGAAAAACCTGCATACAGTTTTGGACTTTCCAACTTTAAAATACTAAGACCCAAATAATTCTGCTACTCCAGTCGTGAATCCTCAACGGAAATGGATGCGGGGGGGCGCAGCATCGGTGCGTCAGAATTCTGTTGCAGAAATGCTGTGCTGCAGCTGCCTCGTTATGCAGCTCATTTTGGACAATACATTGTATTTTTAAATGAAAATAACGTTATTTCGTGGAATTTAAAATCATCTCTGGGCTGGTTACCCTCAAAATAGTTAAACGGATTTGCAATAGATAGGCGCAAGGCTGCTGAAGATGGGATCAGGAGGTTCTTGAAACAGCTGTACAGTCTACTAGCCGCTTTTGTGGTGTAAGGTTATGCACAAACATAACATAACCACGACCCCGCCAAATCTAGATATTTTGATTGTCATAAAGGTCGTTAAAAAACAGTCACAGTCACAAGTTTAACGAACTTTTTCAGGTTTAAAAATATTAAAAATCTCAATCTTCTCTCTCTCTAAAAATCTCTTCATCTCTTAAATCTAGTAACAATCGATGACAAATCAGAAAACGAGATTTCCGCCCTTAATCAAACTTAACTGCATTCCTTTTCGTGAATCAATCCCACATGCCTTCTCTCTTCCCTTCCGCTACAAATGTCCAATTATCCATTTTGGGCTGTCAGTTTGGGCTGTCGTTGGGAAAATATATATATTTTCGCAAAAACTTTCGCAACGAGTTTTATGGCCGCTCAATTAGTTACCCAATCGCGAATGTAAAATATGTGCATACATTTTCGGTTTCTATTCAGTCTTTAATAAGCCGCATGCATGTTTGGTTCAGCAGCGGAAAAGTTGCCAGAGAAAATTGTCAAAATTGCAGCAGAATTTTTAGCAGTTTTGTGTGCATTTTGCATAATTAACTACGCAATTGCCATAAACAAAACAGAATGTGTAAATGTGCAGAGAGAATCGCTTTCGACGAAAATGGAAAAAAGCCACGCAAATGATTTACGAAATGACAGCAATTTGCTGCTAGCAGCAGCCTCAAGGCAGCCCCCCATTTAGACGGAAGACAAAGGGAAACCATTTGTGAAAGGGGATGTTCCATCCGCCAGCTGAATGGGGCAAATTAGTTGAGCTAATGAAGCAACCAACTGCAGTTTGCCAGCGAAAATTGAAAAAGATAAATCGATTGCAGTAAATGCCATATAAATCAATTGTGAAAAAACTGCCAACACTTTTTTTTTTTTTTGTGGTCACAAGCTGCAACTGCATATAGATGAAGTAATTAAATAATAAATATGTCAATATTTGGTTGACCTTTGTCATTTGGTTCATTAAGAATTGAAAACAATTAACTTTAAGATATTTGGCCAACAATTTTGAAAATTCCATTAAATGGCAAATGGAAGAAGTCTTCGACGTACAGGCGCCATTCCCCTGCCAAACCGCCTGCCACATAAACAAATGTATAGACAATGCGCATACGCCGTGTGGTCTAAGCAAATGAAATGTTTATTACGACCTTCTCAATAAACTGCCAAGGCATATATAAACACACATTTTTTGGTCAAAATGCTATAATCCCCGCATACATATGTGTGTGTGTGTGAGTGTGTGGCACATAAACAGTGAGTGCAAATAATATGCATACCAACAGTTAGAAAGATAATCAAATGAAACAGAAATTGCTGAGCATAAAAGGATTTCTTTTATGGAATATTTAAATCAAACTGATTTACGTTTTAGCTTAACGTTTAGGATTTGGAATTGAAACATGATTTCATTTGGAAAGGCAAAATCTGATACAATTTTGCTACATTTCCCTAATGAAATGTTGTCAAATTGTTGCCAATGTAATCAGTTTTTAAGCTTTAAAGTAATAAATTGTTGGAGTGGACAGACACTCGCTTTTTAGTAGAGGGAATGAGTACGGTAAGGAGATTTGACGGCTTACTTAGCCATTCATACAAAAATTTTTATACTCTGTACCGAAGGTACATATTAAGTTTGTGCAAAAGTATGTAACAGGGAGAAGGAATCATTTCCGACCATATAAAGTATATATATTCATGATCAGCATCAACACCCGAGTCGATATAGCCAGGTCTGTCTGTCCGTCTGTATGAACGCACATATCTCAGCGATGGTAAGAGATAGAGGTTTGACATGTATGGGACATATATTTCTTATACTTGCAGGCAGATCAAGTTTATTTTCAATTTTTGCCACGCCACCTCCCGCCCCCGCAATTTTTGCAAAAACGTCATACTCTCACAGTTTTGATGATAGATTGTACGTACCTTCGTACCTGATAAAGAACGGATGAACGATACTCAAGTTATGAGCAAAAAACGGCCAGTTAACATCCACGTCAAGAATATATATACCTTACTAGCGTAAAACCCGTCGCGCTTCGCTGCGCCGCAATCAGTAAGCTTTTATCAGTATGGACCCACACCCACATCCCAACCACATCTCATCCACATCCCACACACTTCCCTCCCACTTACCACCCACATCCCACCCACTAACCATCCACTTCCCACACAGTTCCCACCCTTTTCTAACCCACTTGTCACCCACTTCGCACCCACTTCCCATCACACTTCCCATCACACTTCCCACTTACATCCCACCCACAATCCCACCCATTTACCACCCACATCCCTCCCACTAATCACCCAGTTCCCATCCACTTGTAACCCACATCCCACCCGCTAACCACCCACTTACCATCCACATCCCAACCACTTACCACCCACATCCCACCCTGATC
>JBAMBO010000772.1:0-20663 GCA_037044535.1 Lordiphosa magnipectinata
GAAAGATGAGACAGGGCGTCAAAGAACCTTGACCTTATCGGTGTGTCAAAGGCTGATTTATAATCAACAAAAAGATGGTTGGTTTTGATATTTCTCTCATAGGTCTTCTCCAGGGTTTGTCGCAATGTGAATATCTGGTCTGTGGTGGATTTACCAGGTCTGAAGCCACACTGATAAGGTCCGATCAGTGGGCTTATAAGCGGACTTCGGGGATGGCATCAAGATGTATTACCTGAACGCGTGTCTTAAAGCGGAAGCAAGAAATTCACTTACTTCCTTCTTACTATACAACATCATGGGATCGTATATGTAAGAGAAATGAAGAAAGCTGGAACAGATTTCCAGAACAGCTCAAAGTCAGTAAGCCACATCTGAAACCAGCAGGCACTTCAGTTAGAGAGACACCTACAACTCCCAAAGAGCTGACTTTCTTTTTATTCAAAGTCACCCCGAGGCGGGTGAATAAAAAAGATCAGCGAGCGGCAGATATGGCTATTACCGCACAGGAGGCACCTTCAGCAAATCTTACTGAATCTGAGGCTGCCGATGAATGCGTGCGGCCAGCAACCGAATTCCATTGCCTGGATCAGCAATTACATGGTAAGGATGGGGAAATCATCGAGGAGGAGCAAACATTCATAAAAACTTGCCATCGGAGGTGGCTTGCACCCTGCAGGAGAGCAATTGTCCATGGAGCAGAAGGACAAGGAGGTCTTTCAGGCCCGTGAAGTGCTGGCGGTTAACTATGGGCAACAAAAACATATCGACAAGGACGAAGAACGCAGCCAAAGAGAAGTGGGAGCTCAACATGATGAGACTCAAATAATACCCCAAGCGACTGCAAAGAAAACCAACCCATCCAAACCCAAGAAGAAGCATCTGAAGCAGCAAAAGACTAATGTTGTAGATCAGCGATGCCCTGCTGTATGCTCTTTGGGTACGTTTTGTTATTGTAATTGCACCAAATATAGCAAATCAATGATCGTATACATGCAGGGCGCGCGGCATACAAAACGACACACACGCTAACGATTTCGTGTGTATGCGGCGCGTAGAGCAAAAACCGGTTTTGTTCTCTTCTTTGATTGGTGTTTGCGAGCTCAAGCAAACTGACCAACAACAATTTCATGTGATTTTGTTGTTGCCTTACCCAATTTCATATTGTCTTGTCTTCGAGCTTGCACTTAAAAAATCGGTGTTGATTTTAATCTGCCGGCAAAATGTTTAACATCGCAGAAAGTACATTTTTTTTCGCTCAAAATTATTGTTGTGAACAGCAGTGCATTATATGCTATATGAAATTGCAAATAAAATCAAAGTTTAATGCAGAAAGGCATTTTAAAAATATGCATAGTTCGATAGCATTTGCATCAATTGACGTAATAGAAGCGGAATACAAAAAAACGGATCTGTGCGTTTTTTGTTTATGATGCGCAACAAATCCTGAACTATATTGAAGATTATTCGGAAGAAATAAAATTTCAAAAACATCAAATTGAATGTGATAATACTCAATCCAAATCTGCATCATTGAAGGCATCATATGTGGCAAGCTTAAACATCGCCCAAAAATTAAGATCATTTTCTGATGGAATTTTTATTAAAAAAGTATGCCAAGAAATGATGATTTGTTTTGGTAGCAAACTCAATTGAGACAGTTTCTTTATCCCGACAATCTGTGACCCGCCGAATTGCGGAGCTCGGCAAATACTTAAACTCGCTCATTAACGAAAAAATTAAGTGTTGCTCATATTTTTCCCTGGCGTTAGACGAGTCAACCGATGTTTGCGATATAAGTCAGCTAATATTGGCAATTAGAATGGTAGACAACAATTTCAATATAAATGAAGAGATTCTTGCTGTGATACCACTACTAGGAAATACAAGAGGCGTAGACGTATTAAATGCGGTAAACGGAAGGATTGACCTTAAAGGGCGCTGTCCACGGCTACGAAAACGGCCGCGAAATGAAAAACTCTTATATAGAAAAAACTGCCAAGGAATTTTTGTGTGTGGCCGTTTCAAATTCGGTTTCTTCGAATCGCGAAAAATGCTTATACGTATTACGTTTGCCACTACGTTTTGTTCAAGCGCTGTTAAGTGCTTTAAGTGCTGTTAACGCCTCTTTTTTGCCGTGACGTGAACAAAATAGGTTTTTATTCTAATTTGTGCGGCGAAATTGAATGGCCAAATTGAAAATGAGCGCAGCTAAAAAGATTTCTGCAGAAAGCGTCGCCTAATGGCACTTTCTATGGCGGGCAAGCTGAATTTAATAAACGCCATGAAAGTGAGGAGCGAGGTGCGGGACTTGGCGGATAAGAAACACTCGGAAACCCGCCAGAGAACACCGGCGGACCGGAGCACGGTCTGCAACATCATGTGGCGTGTCCTGTCACCACAAACCAACAGCGAGGAGCTTAAAATCTATTTGGCCAGCATTCAAACACTTCAGACTCCAATCCCCTCAATCAGTTCGATTTGATTCGCCTCAACTATGTCTTCGATCACAGCTACCAGACCAAAAGGAAAATCATTGAACAGCCGCCGGTGCTCAATGATCGCGACAGTAAAACGGCCACAAACCAAATGCCAGCTTCCAGTTCAGTGTACAGCGGACTGCTGGACTCCTATCAAACGGTAGTATAGCTGATAGTGCAGCCTCAATTGATCCCCTGAAGGTGACCGAGCAAAAGCGGATCGGGCAACGAGGATGTGCCCTACATCAATGCCAATTATATCAAGGTAAGAAATGGGCGAACCAAACTTCAACTTTATAAATCAATTATATTTCTTAACGTTTCCCTGACAGGGCCCCGACTACGTGGCCAACTGCTATGTGACCACCCAGGGACCGCTGCCCATTACCATTTTCGAGTTCAGCGGAGCCGCCAAGTCACACATGCTACAGCAGTACATCCAGAAGATCATCATGACCTGACCAACTTTACGGAGGCAAATCGCCAGAAATGCGCGAATTACACTAAGAAAAAACTAGAACGAATAATTTGAGTACGAACGCTCTTGAAAAAAAAATTAGTCGCTCTTGAATTTTCAAGAATTTCGCTCTTGGAATCGAGATAAATTCGTTCTAAACGTTCTCAATTTGTTTTTTTATAGGCAAGGGGGGTGAGGGCAACTTAACTTTGAGAGAGTAGCGTTGGAGTCGCTCTCGCAGAGAGTGAGGGCGCATGCGCAGTTGGTCGTTGAGAGAATGAGAGCGCAGAGACTGAGAGCGCATGCGCAGTTTGTTGTGCGATGCGTACGAAAGCGTTTATTTATAAGTGTGTCGTCGCGTCTTCTGGCTTAAGGAAGTTAGTTGACCTCGTTAAGCTGCCCGTCGCCTGTGTGTGTTTCAGTCTTTCGAGGTACCGTGTTCAAGTCCCAGAAGAGTAAAAAAAAAAAAAAAATCTCTGTGGTTATCTGAAAATCAATCACTGTTTAAAACAAAGTTTGGTGGGTGGGGGGTGGTTGGGGTGTTGGTGTGGTTGATTTGATTTGATAATGGTGCGTGGGACCGGGGGAGGGGGACGAGACGCGGACCACGTCGGTCAGGTTGGGTCGGTCGTGTCTCTCCCACCCCCCACTCCAAATATTATTTTTAATTTTTTTATTTTGAGAATTATTCGTTTTTGGATCAAGTACTGAAACTCTTGAATCAATAATTATTCATACTTGGATCAAGAGCTGAAACTCTTCAATCAGGAATGTCGGGATCAAAAATTCACTCTTGAATCAAGAATTTCGCTCTTGGATCAAGAATTTTCACTCTCACCGTACTTTTGAGAACGAATGCTCTTGATTCAAGAGCGAAATTCTCTATTTTTTCTCTGAGTGTACTTTCCAATCGAGATGAACGAAATCTTTGCCGTGGCAGCCAATTGCGAGGTGTTCGTTAAGTGCCGCCTCTCGGGACTACATCGAACTGCATTTTATGAAATTGCTGCGCTAGTCTGCAGATTGTCAAAAGTCATAATGATAACAATTAATTTATTATTAATTTCATTTAATAATAAAAATATATTAAAATAGCACATTAAATATGTTATATTCATAATCCTGCAAGGTATTGTTGTTTATAAGTTCGCGGGCATATTTAACAGCGCCAGAGCAGCGCAAGGTTTCTTTGAAACGTTTATCGACAGAGTAAATTGTGTTATCGTGTTGTTAACATAGGCTTAGCAGACTCTGTTAAGAATCTGCGGAATATCAACTTTTTCACAAGAAATTTTTTGGCGACCCGTGGATACCGCCCTTTAGGCTAAAATGGCATTAGGACTTTTTATGGTAGACCTAAAAGTATACTGCAGAGAACCTCTGTGCCAAACCGGTTGCTTGGAAACCCTAACAGCTGTAAACTTGGTAACGAAGCTGTCAATTTGACAATTCTTTACCAATTCAGGTAAGAACGAGAGCGTAAGTTAAAGTCGGCTCTAACCGACTTCGATATACCCGTTACTCATGGAAACAAATGTTTAATAGCCTTACTGTATGCCTGAGGTGGGTCAACCGAAAAGTATGCAACATTTTTTAACTCGTCTCTCTCTCTCTCTCTCTCTCTCTCACTAAGATTGCTGCTGAACGCAATGCTTAGGTTATGAGTGGGGTGGGTGGTGGGTGTTAACTGATCGTTTTTTGCTCATAACTTGAGTATCGTTCATCCGATCTTTATCATTCCTTCAGCAAATCGATAAATAATTTTAAGAACTAGATATCTCTAGAAAGTACGAACCATCTATCATCAATACTGTAGGAGATATGACGTTTTTTCCAAATTGCGGGGGCGTGAGGGGGCGTGGCAAAAATTGAAAATAAACTTGATCTGCGTGCAGACAATAGGAGTCTACATTTCAAATTTGGTTGCTCTAGCTCTTCTAGTCTCTGAGATCTAGGTGTTCATACAGACAGACGGACAGACGGACAGACGGACAGACGGACAGACGGACATGGCTATATCGACTCGGCTGTTGATGCTGATCAAGAATATATATACTTTATATGGTCGGAAATGATTCCTTCTGCCTGTTACATACATTTGCACGACTTTAGTAGACCCTTTTACTCTACGAGTAACGGGTATAAAAAGGGTAGATTTTCGCCAGATCAAATTTCCTGCCACTTCCGATTGGCATGGCTAGGTCTTTTCCATCGTGTTGCTCAATGTGATTAGTTGTGCGCGCTAAGCTCGCCTGAAAATTTTGGCCGACATCCAAGTCCAAGAGCAACGGATCGCCTAAAGACAGACTCCACCTTTGCTTAAACGAGATCTCGCCACCGCGTCGCGCCGCAAGTGCCACGACTTAAATCAGAGCAAATAGATAAAGTGTCATGCCAATCATCCCAGTGAATAGTATATGGTTATCCGAAGCCACCGACAGCAAGAACATATGGTTGGCTCACAACCTGTAAAAGTTAACTAAGCTATTTATATTTCTTTTGTTAAGAGTACTATCAAGTTTTAATTTCCAAAGTAAAGGTTATGTGTTGCTAATAGGAGCTTTTAAAATTTAATCTCAAGTCCAAGATAACCAAACGGCGCCGATGAATAAGCCAACAAGGTGCTAACGTGAAAGTGTGGACCTATTGGTCACCTGCAGGAGCTTGAAATTGTTTACAGAGATTTAATAGTAAATTTTAAAAGCTTTCTTTTTCGCCAATGTTTGCATGTGCGTATTAAAGCTCTCTTCCCCTCTCCGCACTTTTAATAATCAGAACACATAGCCACACCATAACTCCCAAAGCTCTGTTGATCATTTACCCCTTCTTATACAGCACTTAACGCCGAAAGATCTTTCGTCGTGGGAAAAATTGCGGTAAGTGATCGAGTGTAAATAAAACACATATATGTATATGGTGTAGTCACCTTCTGTGGCTGAGAGAAATGAGTTTGTGGAACCCATTTGGGGTTAAGTATATTCGGGCTTAAACTTAAAGTTAACGTAAAATACGAAACGATATTTTGAAAGAACACTCATCTTTATGGAATTAAAGTAAATTTGCATTGCTTCTGCCAAAGCTCAGCTCAAGCGTTGGGCTTATTATCTTCTTTAACTCTTTTAAAACCTAAACAGATGATCGATGTACACTATCCAACAAAAGAATTATTCATCGTGCCTTTTGCAATTATTTTTCAATTATGAAGTTTAAATTTAAATGAAATTAATTATTCATACGATTACTTTTCCCTTACTTACATTCATTCTTCCTTAATAATACTCATGTTCTATATTTACCCAACTCGTATTATTCTTATATTATACTTGCATATATAATATACAATTGTTTTTCAGCAACACATTAACCGAAACTTGATTAGAGTCCATATAATATTAAAATTTATGAAAAATGAATTATGTTAATAAATTAAGAGCTAAAATTAATTGCTAGAGGATTTTCTATGGAGCCATGCGACGTTTTGCAGAGAAGGTGACGGACTAAGTTCGAATTTATTATAGGGATCACCGGTCAAGCATGACCTTCGGCACCCAGGTGATCATGGTAGGGTGGGCAAACGCTGTGGCAACTACACCAGCCCAGCTTAAAGAACTTAGGTAGCCGCTCTGAACTTGCAACCTAATGGAATGCATCGATGTATGGAACGCTCCTTTTCTATAATATTTATTATAGAATATTTATATTTCTTTTATATAACTCATTCCAATACCGATCGAACCTTTTGGTAGTTAACAGCACGCGATAAATTAATAAAACTTGAGATAATATGCCGCGGACGTCTATCACTAAGGAAACCTATTCGGAACCCACCCCAAACTACCGATTACAATAGCCGGAACCAGCGCGTGCTCCGCTTAGACGGATAAAACTACATCAGTTCGCTAAAGCAAGAATGTTGCAACGTTCGGTTGCAGGTTAAATGCAACATGCGTCAAAAAACTAACGTCCTCCCTTCTGCTTGCCTATCAAAATGTACGTTTTCTTAATTCTAAATTAGCTAAGCTCTTTGTGGACACTATATCTTTCGATTCTCATGTTCTAGTTTTCACCGAGACGTGGTTAAAATCTGACATCTCTGATTCAACAGTTTTTCCCACTAAATATACCACTTATAGATGCGATCGCTCTTCCCGCGTTGGGGGTGGGGTTTTAATTGCTGTGGATTGCGGCCTTTCGTCGGAGTTGACACATACTTTAATCCCCCATGATATCGAATTTATAAGTGTTAAAATAACTTTTTCTACTTTTTCCGTATTTATTACTTGTTCCAATATATCTCCACATTCCGATACCACAATTTACTCCTCTCACCTCTCTGCCATTGAGTCGATCTCTCTGTTATTATCAAACAGTGACCTATTGATTGTTCTTGGTTTAACTTGCTTATGTGGTCCACGAACAATGAATCAATACGCATTTACCTTCGAAGTCCCATGATTTTATCGATGGCCTATCTGAGTTGTCTTTGTCAGAACACTTGATTTAATTTTTTTGTTGGATCCCCCCATCAATGTTGCATCTAGAATTGACCCGTTGGTACTTCCTGAGGACCGCTTTCATCCTACATTGGAACTTACCATTGAATTGCCCTCTCGGGTGTGCTCTGCTTCTGAAAACTCGACGACTAAAACCCGTTGTTTTCGAAAAACAACACAACTTTGAAAACAAAAAAGTTTTTCTCACCAAGACTCATTTTCTGACCAATCGGTCCTATGGCAGCTGTAAGATACAGCTATACGATTTTGACAAAACTTTGCAAATCTATTTGAAAGCATGTAATATTAGTATTGGCCGAGTTTGAAGACGTTAACATTGAAACCAAAAAAGTTTTTCTCACTAAGACCCATTTTCCGACCTATAGTTCCTATGGCAGCTATAAGATTTAGTCCTCCGATTTTGACCAAAATTTGAAAGTCCGTGTAAAGTCCTTTAATATGAATAATAGCCGAGCTTGGAGACGTAATCATTGAAAACAAAAAAGTTTTTCTCACTAAGACTCATTTTTCGACTGATGGTTCCTATGGCAGCTATAAGATATAGTCATCCGATGCGGTCGGTTCCAACATATTAGCAGCGTGGAGTAAAAAGAAGACTCTGTGCTAAGTTTCAGCTCGATAGCTTGAAAACTGAGAGACTAGTTTGCGTAGAAAAAGGCAGACGCACGGGCAAAGCTCAATCGACTTAGCTTGTCGCCCTGATCAAGAATAAATATAGTTTATGGGATCGGATATGAATATTTCTATGCGTTGCAAACTTCTGGACAAGACACACCCGTATTGACAATGTAAATAGTAGGCCGTATGTATATAAATGGAAAGCCGTGTAAACTAGTGTGTAAATGAAAATGTAAATGTATTGTGGCCGCTTACACCACGCAACTTCGTTGTCAACTGAGAACTTCGCGTCATTGGAAAAAAAAATTTTCCTAAAATTTTTCTCTGTTCGTGGTAATAAAGTTTGCTTGCTTTTAAAATAAATTCGGTTTGAAGGAAAAAATAAAGAAATTTAGGGTGAAAGTCAAAGAAGGAAATTTTTAAATTCATCAATGAAAAATATCATATATTGCGCCCATAGGTAGCGTCTCAATTGTCAAGGCCAGGCCTTGTCTCTGGTTTAGCATGATTTAGAAAACACAAAGTTCATATTGATATCGTTCAACTAGAAACCAAATTGTGCATTCTGTAAATGGGAAATATTGTCATATTTTTTTTTTCTAATTTTGTATCGTTTTTAGAACTAGTATGCAAAAAATTAGCCAAATCTATCTAGTTTTACATTATTAAATACATAAAACAAATCCATATTATAAATGTGGGTTACTAAGTTTTTTTAATGCTGCAGGTTAAGACTGCAGTAATGTTGTTATTTTATAAAGTAGCATAAAACATACTACTAGTATAAACTTATTTACTGTCAGTAATATGTCTTGTTCACGCGCCCAATTTCTCCCATACCCAATCACGTTATCCTTTATACTCGCACGCAAATATGCACGCGCCCACCACTAAAAACGAATAAGGAAGAAGGAGAGACAAAATTGGGGTTGCCAGATCGAGTCTTTTATTTTTGCAATTGGGATGGGAAAAATATCGTGATTGAGCGATATAATAATATTTCAAACGATATATGGGCATTTCCTAAGAAAAGTCAACCAAAAACATATATTTTATGCCGTTAACCTGCTTATGCCATATATGTATTTTACTATTACAAACATTCATATATAAATTTATAAACATTTTTGAATTACTTTGTAAACGTAAAATATTGTTCAACTTGAACATTTTATTAAGACTAGTAGATGTGACTAAATTTAATAACTGTTCACTTTTTTGTGCTATTCGAGAACAATATGATAAGAAATAAAATACAAAAATATAGTAAGAGATATGAGCTTGAAAGGGCTATTAACGTATTTGTATGCAAATAGCTGTGAATCGGGGCATAGGTGGTCCAAAGAAGAGAAAGATTTAATTAAAATAGTGCAGTTAAATGTTGATATTTCAATATGATACATTTTCGTATCTTAAATAGTATTCAACAATACCCCCAAAGTTTCGTGTTTGAAATTTTTAACGGTTTCTCGCATTCTTGTCCATCCCTAATGCGGCATATTCGAGCGTCAAATAAAGCGAGGAAGCAAGTCTCTGAGCGTATCTAAACAAAATTGCTGAAAATAATAAAATAAAACTGCTTAAAGGTAAGAATAATTATACTATTATATTAATTAAGTCAATTAATTGCCAAAAGTGTTTGATTTGGCTACTTTTAATCAATTATAGGCGTCGTTCGCCATCTTGGGTTTTTTTTTTATATACATACATATGTATAATTACCGTTTTCTTTTTCAGATGGGAAATGCTTTGCAAACTTTGGCAGAACTGTGCGACACCGGCCACGCATTTGGCCGGTACCCAGTGTTCCATCGTGGAGGCAATCACCGCCTTCCGCGGTGGGAATGGTGGGCAAAATGGCCGCGGCGGTGGCCGGAATGCTTGGCAACATGGCCGTCATATTTGGCAAGATGGCCGTGGTAGCCGCGGCAACGCGAATCCGGCCGGCAGTGGTCCCAATGCCGCCCATAATGACCCCCGCATTTTGGATGGATGCGTCCAACGGCTACGTCAACGCGGTTACAACATAAATCGGTCCATGCGGCGTACAATAAATCGCTATATTCGATGCTATTTGGAGCAAATGCAGATGCAGCAGCAGCATCAACAGCAAATTGTGCTGCAGCAGCATCAACCACCGGAGGATCGGCAGCAAGCACAGCCGCCGCAGCAGTTGGAGCGTGTTAGACCGGTTGCTCACGTGATTCTTTCGCCGGCCCCCCCAATAGATGAGGACATTTTGATGGAGGAGGATGAGGATGACCTCATCGACATTTAATTATGTGCGTCAAAATAGCGTCGGTTATTTAGCAACGAATTGGAACGGTAGAATATGGAACAAAAATAAATTTTTTCTTTTTAAGATTACTCACTAACTACTTAACTTATTGAGACAAATTAAATTGCAAAATGTTAGGAAAAGCGTAAACTATTGTTTTAAATTAACTTTGGGTGGATTTGAGCATTGCAGGTACTGAAAATATCTAGTCGAAAAATTGCCCTCCAACAAAAAGATGATTATCTGGGCTCTCAGAGGTCGTGCAGCTATACACGGTATATTGGCGTAAGGAAGGCACTTTCACGAGTATTTTAAATATCCATTCATGAAAATCGTCCCCACGGTTTTTGTGCAAATCAATTTACAGTGGACCAACCTTTCTTTACTGATAAGGCTGCCATTTCAAACGAGTTCAGTGTGACCAAGTTACCAAAATTCGACGCTATTTTTTGTAGAGGTCGTGCGCACATGCACGATATGTCCCCTGATAGGTAATAATGTCAGCCATTTTCCCTAATTTTCTCAGCCAATTTGTCCCCACAGTTTTCCTTAAAATTTAAAAATTAATGTTGAAGTTTCCCTATGTTATTTTCCAGCCCTATACTGGCTGTAAGTGGCTATCGATGATTCGTTGCTAACTTTCCCAGAGGTCGTGCGCATTTGCACGATATGTCGCCTGATAGATAATAATATTAGCTAATTTTCTCAGCCAAATCGTCCCCACAGTTTTTTTATAAAGTAATTTTTAAGTTTCCCGATGTTAGTATCCAGCCCTATACCGGCTGAAAGCGGCTATCGATAATTCGTTGCTAACTTTCCCAGAGGTCGTGCGCATTTGCACGATATGTCCCCTGATAGATAATAATATTAGCTAATTTTCCTAATTTTCTCAGCCAAATCGTCCCCACAGTTTTTTTTTTAAATTAATGTTAAAGTTTCCCTTTGTTATTTTCCAGCCCTACATTCATTTTCCCTACATTATTATTCTGCCCTGGGCCGCTTTTTCGTCGATGCGGCAGCCTTGCCATCCTCCGTTATTCCGAAAATCACACTAAACCAAAACAAAAGGGAAGAAGAGAAAGAAGCGAGACCAAAACCAAAATGAGCGGAACAGTGAACATTACAAAATCGGTAAGCAAATAAACATTTATTTATATATTAAAATTGTTATTGTTATTATTGTTATATATTGAATAGTTATTAATAATTATTAATACAATCTTTTTACAGTCGGTTGTGCTGAATTTTTATTTTGGCCAAACTGGCTCAGGCGAGACTGCGGAAGAGCAGGAGCAGAAGCCAAACGCGGGTCCAACTCGACGACGTGGGAACAGGGGTCGCGGACCAGCTAGAATAGCTGCGGATCACCCTAGTGCGGCTGCTTCTCAAGCTGGAGCTGCTGGATCTGCAGGAAGAGCTGCAGCTGCTAGGGCTGCAGCTGTAAGAGTGGTAGCTACAGCTAAAGCTAGAGCTTCTAGCGCAGCTAGAGCTGGTGGAGCGGTTGCTTCCCGTTTAGGTGGAGTTGGTGCGACAGCAGGAGCTGGTGCAACAGCAGGAGCTGTTGGTGTTGGAGATGGAGGTGGTGCTGATGGAGCTGGAGCTGTCGGTGTTGGAGCTGTTGCTGGTGGAGCAGGAGTTGTTGGTGATGATGGAGCAGGAGCTGGGGATTAAAGTTATAAATATACTTACTTAAATAAACATGAACTATTATGTATAACTATTATTTATTTAAAATTGTCTTTTAATACCCTGTTCCCATTAAAAATGGGAAAAGGGGATCATGAAGTTGTGCAAATGTATGTAACAGCCAGAAGGAAGCTTCTCCGACCCTATAAAGTATATATATTCTTGATCAGCATCAACAGCCGAGTCGATATAGCCATGTCCGTCTGTCTGTCTGTCTGTCTGTATGAACGCGTCGATCTCAGAGACCATAAGAGATAGAGACACAAATTCTGGCATGCACATAGGTGTATACCGTACCCAGTTCAAGTTTGTTTCAGATTTGGAAAATTCCACCCCCACCCCCCTCAAACCGCAAAAAACTGTTGAACAGGGTATTTTGTAGTCGGGAAACTCGACTACAACTCTCTTACTTGTTTTATATTACAATTGTCCACGTGTTTATAGCGCATAGAAGGAAGCATCTTCAACTCAATAAAGTATACATATTCTTGATCAGCATGACAAGCTGACAAACATATAATCTAATTATTTGATTTTTATGGCTTTTAAATCAGTTTATTTGGCAAAGCTACAGCCTGTTTTAGATTCCTACTAAAAATTTGTATGGGAACTGTGAAAAGGATTCTTAATTCAACATAAAATTTATAATATACATATAAACATATAATCATTTATTCTGAATATGGGACGTTTCACGTCAAGCGGCCCAAAGCTTTCTCCAAAATTCTGTGCAATAAAAATACAAGTTATATATGTCAAAATACTCGTTAACTCATCCCCTTTCAATTGCAAAGTGGCAGAATTGAAAATTCAAAATGGCGTCCTTACTATGTCAAGTAGAAGAGGCTAAATTCGGAAATAAGTAAATATATTTATTAATTTCTTCTAAAAAATGATGCATAAATTTTTGGTCACAACATATTTTAATGTTTTTGGGGTCGCTGATTACGAATATGATGTCCGATTTTAGAAATTCAAAATGGCGGATCCAATATGGCGGACGAATTTTTTAAAAATTCATCGAATTCGCTTAAAATTTGTTACTCGGGGGTTTTTGGGGTCGCTGATTACGAATCTGAAGTCAGTTTTTCAAATTTCAAAATGGCGGACCCAATATGGCGGACAAATTTTTTAAAAATTCATCGAATTCGCTTGAAACTTGTTACTCGGGGGTTTTTGGGGTCGCTGATTACGAATCTGAAGTCAGTTTTTCAAATTTCAAAATGGCGGACCCAATATGGCGGACAAATTTTTTAAAAATTCATCGAATTCACTTGAAACGTGTTACTCGGGGGTTTTTGGGGTCGCTGATTACGAATCTGAAGTCAGTTTTTCAAATTTCAAAATGGCGAACCCAATATGGCGGACAAATTTTTTAAAAATTCATCGAATTCACTTGAAACGTGTTACTCGGGGGTTTTTGGGGTCGCTGATTACGAATCTGAAGTCAGTTTTTCAAATTTCAAAATGGCTGGTCTAATATGGCCGACAGGACGTAAAGCCATTCATTTGTTCGACCGAATGAAAATGGCGACCATGTTTTCCCAAGGGAAAAAATGATCTTCAGATCGCGTCACAAATGTCAAATTAATCAAAAAAATTTGTACTCTAAAAGGTTCTGACGTTGGTTTTATGTTTACGTGATCTTCATATGTTTTAGCGAATGTCTTTTTTTTCACGTTGTTCAAATGTTTTTATTGATCCCTTAGTGTGTCAAATGAACGTGAATAGTTTTAGATGAGATTTATTTGAGAAAATCTCTAGTACTCTTATGTTGATAAGATTAATCACTTAAAAATTAAAGATTATTAATTTATTTTCTTTGTTTTCATCGCTTCCTGACAAGGAGGATTATTTCTATTATAGTATTGTATTGAGTTTCACTGACATTAATTGATGTTTTGTTTTTTTCGTTTTCTCCGTTTCCTGATAAAGTAAATTATTTTATTAACGGAGTTTTTTTTCAATTTTATTATTCGTTCTAATTCTTGCGTGAATTGTTTGATTTATAATTTTGTACTGAGTTTCGGCTACATTTGATTGTTTGTTTTGTTTATTAAGTTTTTCAGTTTCTTTGCTTTCTAACAAAGTGAATTATTTAATTTAGTGTCGTACTGAATTTTAGCGACATTATTTAGTTCCGTTTCTCTCCTTTTTTTGTTTTGTGCTGATATTTTTCAAATCATAATATGATTCGTTTCCAGTTAAGGTGAATTATATTGCACAAGTTTGGAATTGTTTTTTTGTCGTTAAATTTTTTCATTATTTATTTCGTTTTTGTTTTCTGCCAAGGTAAACCGTTTTATCCACAGATTTAGTACCTAATTTTATTCTGTATCATGGCAGAGAGTAAAGAACAGTTTGGTGGTTCAGACCACGGAGATAGATGCATCAATCCCCTTAATCGGGAAAAGCATAAGGGATCAGGTTTGAGAAAAATATCGAAGGCGTTATTGAAGAAATTTCCTCAAATTTCTGAGAACGCTAGGATATGTTACGAATGTAGAACAAGATGTAACCAAGGTAATTCAGTCGAGAATTCAAGTAAATCTGATGAACCACCACTTAAAAAAAAATGTCTCTCGAGAGAAGATGAATTATAAGAATTATTATGTGGCCTTAAAGAGAAATTTTCTTCTCTTCCTGAAAACGATCCTTCACGCTTATCAATACTTACATTAGCTCCTGAATGTTGGAGTATTCGTCAGATTGCTTCCGAATTTGGTTGTTCTGAAAGACAGGCAAAAAAAGCAAAGCAAAACAGTACAAAAACGACTTTTACTTTCGGATATTAAAGTCTTGCACACACAATTCAAAGAGCAATATCCTGAATTTCCTATAGGACTGACAAAATTTGCAGAAATTCGTCCAAAGAATTGTGTTTGTGCTGGTCCATCAGGCACACACAGTGTTTGCGTTTGCGTTATTCATCAAAATTTCAAGATGATGATTGACGCTGTAAATTTTAAAAAATTGACAAGTGACTCAGACATCATGATCGAAAGCTACAAAGATTGCTTTAAATTGAATTTGTGTCAAAATCCTCAACCATCTTGTTTTTTTCTGGAATGTAATTCATGTCCCGGGGTTGCAAATTTCACTTCAAAAGTTACGTCTATTTTGGAAGAAAATGATATTTCTGAAATCATTTGTAGTTCTTGGCAATCGACCGACAGATGCAATTTGAAAAAATTGTGCTTTTCTGTGGAAGATTATGTCCAAAGTTTGTCAAATGATTTCAAAAAGTTTTCCCAGCATCATTTCATTTCGAAAAATCAGTCGAACTACTTTAAGTCCAGAAAAGATACTTTGAAAGATGATGAGGTAATTCTGCAGTGCGATCTTTCCGAAAATTATGCTTACGTTGTTCAGGATGCTGCACAAGGATTTCATTATAACAATGATCAGTGTACAGTTCATCCTGTACTTTTTTATTATAAGCATGAAGGCGAATTAAAGCACTACAGCATGATATTACTGTCTGATAGTAACAGTCACGACACATCTGCAGTTTACTTACTACAACAGACAGTAATGCCCATCATCAAAAAGGTTTGCCCAAGGGCAAAAAAAGTCATTTATTTTAGTGATGGTGCGAAACAGCACTATAAAAATCGCTTCCAAATTGTCAATCTCGTACACCACAAGGAAGATTTTAACTTAGAGGCAGAGTGGCATTTCCATGCAACAGCACATGGAAAAGGCTCATGTGATGGCTTAGGAGCTATTTTGAAGAGAGAAGCCACCCGAGCAAGCTTGCAAGCCTCACCTGATAAAGCCATTTTAAATGCAGAGAGTCTTTACCAATGGGCTAAGCAACACATTAAGACTTCGCAGATTTTCTTTTACAACAAGCACCAACACGATAGAGTGAAACGACAACTTGCAAGTAGATTTTCTCGAGCACCTGCTGTTACAAAAATCCAATCTGCACATTCTTTTATTGTAACACCAGAAAAACAATTGAAAATATTCAAATATTCAAATGCACCTCATCCTATTGCAGTTATGCAATATTGAAATAAAATTACATTGATTAGGATGTATTTTGTAAATTTATTTCAAACGACCTTTTTTAAGGCCACGAAATTATTACAGTTTAATAATTAAAACAATCAGCCTTTTTCAAGGCTACCAAATCCTTACAGTTAATAAATTATATCAATCGGCCTTTTTCAAGTGAATTCGATGAATTTTTAAAAAATTTCTCCGCCATATTGGGTCCGCCATTTTGAAATTTGAAAAACTGACTTCAGATTCGTAATCAGCGACCCCAAAAACCCCCGAGTAACACGTTTCAAGTGAATTCGATGAATTTTTAAAAAATTTGTCCGCCATATTGGGTCCGCCATTTTGAAATTTGAAAAACTGACTTCAGATTCGTAATCAGCGACCCCAAAAACCCCCGAGTAACAAGTTTCAAGCGAATTCGATGAATTTTTAAAAAATTTGTCCGCCATTTTGAAATTTGAAAAACTGACTTCAGATTCGTAATCAGCGACCCCAAAAACCCCCGAGTAACAAATTTTAAGCGAATTCGATGAATTTTTTAAAAAATTCGTCCGCCATATTGGATCCGCCATTTTGAATTTCTAAAATCGGACATCATATTCGTAATCAGCGACCCCAAAAACATTAAAATATGTTGTGACCAAAAATTTATGCATCATTTTTTAGAAGAAATTAATAAATATATTTACTTATTTCCGAATTTAGCCTCTTCTACTTGACATAGTAAGGACGCCATTTTGAATTTTCAATTCTGCCACTTTGCAATTGAAAGGGGATGAGTTAACGAGTATTTTGACATATATAACTTGTATTTTTATTGCACAGAATTTTGGAGAAAGCTTTGGGCCGCTTGACGTGAAACGTCCCATTTGTATTTTTCTTTTTAACAGACTTCAGCTCTGCCAAACAAGCTAATATAAATGCAAACAAAATTCACATAATTAGAGCATTTGTTGGTCTATATGCCTAGGTTGTTCCAATAGAAATTCGACAACCACACTAGCTAAGAGGAGATGATTTATTTTGAGGAAATTGCCATACAAATAGAAGTGTCTGACTTCAAAGCCCGACTTAAACGCTTTCTGCTGTACTTATATAGCACCTTTGATTTTTTTAAAGATTCATTGATATGTGCACTATAATATATATATATAAAATAATTTTTCTATTGAATTAAATTCACTTGGGATTGAGCAATCGGTTTTAAGTGCTCAAAAATGCTTTCTCAAATCTGATCTAGTAACCGTAGATATATTTGTTACTTTTATAAGGAAGTTTCCAAGGCCGAGGTGCGAGTCTCAGTCTCTCCAAGGTCTCCCATAGCAAAATTTATATGTTGCTGGGACTTTGGGACAGAGAAAACCTAGCCCTCCCTTCACGGCCACTCCCACACAACGGCCAAAAAAATGCCAGCCCCCCCTATCTTCTATGCCACAGCCACCCCGCCGGCCTTCCCCCCCTGTTGCCGCCAACCACCCGAATCCACCCGGTCTTAGCCAGTGAGCCGTCGCGGAAAGCCCAAGGACGGTGCACTGGAAAGACCCCAAAGCGTCCAACGCCCACGCCGCACACGCAGAGTTCCTTCTCGAAAACGTGTACGGGCAGTCGTTGGTCGCCCGTTGGAGTCAGATTCGTTGGACCCAACCGGAGGAGTTAGCAGCTGAGTAGCGCATTTGCCAAAGACATGTACACGGGAGTTGTCGCTTCTACATTAATAATAACTTAACAACTTTATTTAAACTTTGTTCCCTTCCTGTTGTCTCCTAACAGGTGGGGCTCCTCTGTTCACGCCTTCTCTTGCTTCCGCTCGCTCCGTTCAATGCTGCTACTTCACTCTGATTTTTCCACTTGTTTCTCTTGATTTCACTATGCTTTTCCGCTCCCGATTCATGCCACGGCCGTCCGCTTTCACTCGCCAAACTTGATTGATTCCTCTTCGCAACTTTTCGAGCCCTTGACCCAATCATGATACAATAACATAAGGTAGTCTCGTCGGCGGCAGAGGCTCGTCGTTTTTGTAGCTTATCGACAGTGCATTCTTGCTTGTCGAATGGAACGGTTGTGCCCGGACGATTTTTGTTTGATTTTTTACGGTAAAATTAACCCTAACGTGACAAAAAAAATGAACTATTGCTATTATTGCCGGAAGCATGTACCGGGTGTAAAAATTATTCATGCACCGAAATGTGATATAAAAAGAAAGATATGGGAGGAAAGATTGGAAAGATTAAAGGAGGAAACGATTGCTTTCGAATTCAAAATTACTTAATATAAAACTTTAAAAAAAAATTTACATCTTAGTATTATTAAATTATATTTTAAACCACACGGGCCTTCTGAGGGTTAATCAACACGCTATACTGCCGTTTCATTCGAACTCATGATACAAAGTGCCTTCTCACACGCACTTATTGCAAGCATACGTTAAGCTACCCTCTGCCGCCGACGAGACTACCTTATGTTATTGTATCATGGACCCAATTTCGGCTTGCGCGCTGTCCATCTTCGACTTTGGCGTCGACGTCGCTGCTCTGGCTGTGTGTCGAGCGTATGCCACACGACGATCGTCCTCTCTTTCGCACGCCAGCCTTGGCCTACTTTCGCCTGTCCGCTGTCGGCCCGCTGTTAAGGCTTGCGTCTGCGTCGCTGCCCGTGGCCGTGTGTCAGACGCCCGCATCGATCGCTCTCTCACGTTCTCTCCCTTTCGAACGCCAGCCATGGCCTGTGTCCGCCTGTCCTCTGTTGACCCGTGGTTAAGGCTGGCGTCGGCGTCGCTGCCCGTGGCTGTGTGTCAGGCGCATGCAGCGCTCGCTCTCTCTCTTTTTGTCAGGCAGCCTCGGCCCACGCTCTACTGCTGTGTTCGATCGCCGATGTTCGGCCACCTGCAAGGCTTGTAACGGCGAGTTCCTCTCTTCCCCCTCATGCCCATCGTTGGCAACTACGCAGTTAACGCAGCTGCGTAAGGTCAGTGATGGGACGGTAGTTAGTGTTGCGGGTTTTGCTGGCTATTTAATTAACTAATCCTGTGCAAGCTAACTTAACTAAACTTTACGGCTTTAACTATCCACTTAGATACTATAACTTAAATACTATGGTTATATATGGTACTATGACTATACGTAGACCTTCCTGGCTATCTTATACCTACACCTACCTATATACTATGATTATATGTCGTTGGCTTTCCTGGCTATCTTATACCTATATACTATGATTATTTTCTTCTAAAGGGCGCTGTCCATGGCTACGACAACGGCCGCGAACTGAAAAACTCTATATAAAAGAAACTGCTAAGGAATTTTTGTGTGTGGCCGATTCAAATTCGGTTTCTTCCAATCGCGAAAAATGCTTATACGTATTACGTCTGCCATTACGTTTTGTTCAAGCGCTGTTAAGTGCTTTGAGTGCTAAGGTTTTTATTCTAATTTCTTCAGCGAAATTGAATGGCCAAATTGAAAATGAGCGCATATAAAAAAGATTCCTGCAGAAAGCGTCGCCTAATGGCACTTTCTATGGCGGGCAAGCTGAATTTAATAAACGCCATGAAAGTGAGGAGCGTGGTGCGGGACTTGGCGGATAAAAAACACTCGGAAACCCGCCAGAGAACACCGGCGGACCGGAGCACGGTCTGCAACATCATGTGGCGTCTCCTGTCACCACAAACTAACAGCGAGGAGCTTAAAATCTATTTGGCCAGCATTCAAACACTTCACACTCCAGTCCCCCCAATCAGTTCGATTTGATTCGCCTCAACTATGTCTTCGATCACAGCTACCAGACCAAAAGGAAAATCATTGAACAGCCGCCGGTGCTCAATGATCGCGACAGTAAAACGGCCACAAACCAAATGCCCGCTCCCAGTTCAGTGGACACCGAACTGCTGGCCTCCTATCAAGCGGTAGTATAGCGGATAGTGCAGCCTCAATTGACCCCTTAAAGGTGACCGAGCAAAAGCGGATCGGGCAATGAGGATGTGCCCTACATCAAGCCAATTTTATCAAGGTACGAAATGGGCGAACCAAACTTCAACTTTATAAATCAATTCCATTTCTTAACGTTTCCCTGACAGGGCCCCGACTGCGTGGCCAAGTGCTATGTGACCACCCAGGGACCGCTGCCCATTACCATTTTCGAGTTCAGCGGAGCCGCCAAGTCACACATGCTACAGCAGTACATTAAGAAGATCATCATGACCTGACCAACTTTACGGAGGTAAATCGCCAGAAATGCGCGAATTACTTTCCAATCAAGATGAACGAAATCTTTGCCGTGGCAGCCAAGTGCGAGGTGTTCGTTAAGTGCCGCGCTAATAAAAATATATTAAAATAGCACATTAAATATGTTATATTCATAATCCTGCAAGGTGTTGTTGTTTATAAGTTCGCGGGCATATTTAACAGCGCCAGAGCAGCGCAAGGTTTCTTTGAAACGTTTATCGACAGAGTAAATTGTGTTATCGTGTTGTTAACATAGGCTAAGCAGACTCTGTTAAGAATCTGCGGAATATCAACTTTTTCACAAGAAGTTTTTTGGCGACCCGTGGATACCGCCCTTAAGACCATAAGGAACTTAAGTGAGTGAGTAAATAGAAAAATGAGAGGGCGTATTTTACGCATCCTCAC